>JASDQU011403168.1:0-10983 GCA_032191745.1 Picea mariana
AATTCATCATGTAAACCATAAACCCTAATTTTCTTTCAAAGTACACAATTTAGTTGATGCAAGTTTTAGGTTTTCATCAGTATTTATTCATTTTTATATCAGGTTCTACATTAATGTATATACAATTTATCTGTGTCATAGTTGCGATGAAAAATCCCTCATTTTCATTGATTGCTTAATCAACACCATCAATATACTAGAGGTGGGCAATAGTGACATGTGAATGGGGCCAACGTTGAAATGTTATCAAACTGTATATGTATGCATTGAAATTTGACCTGGATAGACTATTTGCATGCCTTAATGATATGGGAGGGTTTATGGACTCAAATTTTACTAACACACCCACTTTATTCCATCATAAATTCATCATGGAAACCATAAACCCTATTTTTCATATGTTCTAGTAGATATGTTAATGATTCCAAGTTTCATATTTATATTTGACTGAAGGTCCAGCTAGCTTGCAAAGTATCAAATTGAGATTTCAAGTTGATAAACCAAATATGAATTGAATCCAAGCATCATTTGATATCATCGCAAGAGAGACGAATGTAAATAATCTTGCAATGAATTTGCTATCCTATTGACAAAAAACGTTCATCGATAGTATAGGTAATTCGTCGCAAGAATATTGTGTCTAATTTGAATGGCGTTACATGGTTTGAAAGGAGTGTAGGGATTATATTATGGTGCAACGTAGTGTAGTTTATAAGAACAATCTCTATGCCAAACCTAAAAATGGATAGTACCATATCTTGTTCATAAGACAAATATTCTTGGTATGTTTCCTTTGTGGTGGCTCAAGCCCTCAGTACACATGATGCCTTACAATGAAATGTAACAATTTTACTATTGAATGATAGTGTTATGTCACCCATGGTCATTTCAAATGCAGAGCAGAGCTTATCTGGATTCTGCATTCAATCTTCAGAAGAAAACATAAACATTGTTTTAAGCCAGATCAGGGTGTCCAAGACAAATCTTGAGCATACTCTTCTTATAAGCAATGAGGAAAGAAAAACAGTATGAGAAACAAGAAAAAGACAATTTACATCAAGAAACACTTCACCATAGAAACATGACACAAGAATCTGGAAATAAAATGCCTTTGTATTCATCCATTAAATTCGCTTACAACCTTTGAGAATTTTTACAGTAGGTGATGACATTTCCATGTCATCTTTCCATTCGGGTCCCTCCATGTCAAACATTTCTTTCTTAAAATTCATAGGCTTTATAGCCTTTACAAACAAGTTCTAGATCCTATGAAATTGGATCTGATATACTAAAAATAAAACAAGATCAAATTAAGATGATGTGTAGGATTGAGTCCTGATTTAAGGGTCAAACCCTTATCAACCAAGTCTTCAACAATCCTCGATCTCCTCAGTAGTCTTCATAGTCTTCATATGATAGTAGAACATTTTTGAATTCCTTCTTTAACAACTGAGAAATTTTGGCCAAAAATAGAAAGGCCACTTAGTCTTCTTGCCTTATCATCTACCTCAAAAGCTGGAAAGGGATGATGATCTGTATCCCTTTAATTCTTATCTTTCCTTAAAAACCATTCCCACATGATCTGGGAACAAAAATCCTAGATCTGATCAAAATATGAGTATTCTTCCAGTTCCTGTGCTTTCGGTGGATTAGAAGCATAAAATCATGAGGGTAATCTGCCTAAAGTGGAGCTTTCAGCAACTAACAACGCCTTTTGAAACCCGTGCAAGCTGTCGAAACCACAGGCTTTGAAAATCTTCATCAAAACTTCAAAATTGAAATTCCTTCAGTCTTTCGAACTTCAAGGTTACCCATTCAAGTTCTCTGCAGCCTCTACTAGATTCTCCAGGCCTGGATGAGCTATAGGCTTTGCATATTTGAGCATCTGTTTCACCTTCAAACGTCTAGCTACCTTGTGCATTTATTTTCTTCAAGCAACCTTTTGTTATTCTTTTCCAATTTAACATGCATTTTAGCTAGTCTTTGAAAACAATCTCTTACCTCTGATGATGTCCTTATGATGGTCTCATTTTGGGATTTGACCAAATTTTCCAGTAACTTCAGATCCATGACTTCTTCATCAAGATTTTTGATCTTCTTTGATGTTGAATTACTGTGTTTTCTTGTTGATGCTTCAGGGGCCTCCAGATCTTGAGCTTCAGGTGAGAAAGGTGCTTCTTAAGGAGCTTGAAAATCAGGGGCTTCATGCTCAGAACTTTGGACTCTAGGTGTTGTTTCTTTAGGAGTTTCTTGCTCATGAACCTCTTCTTATATAAGTTATATCTCCTCCTCTGAATCTGTATAAGGCAGGTTCAAGACATTTTTATTAGAGGCACTAGTTTTCCCTTCTGTAGCTTGGATGAAATCAAGCTTCTTTTTTTCTCTCTTGGACTTAGAAGAAGAGGTTGGCTCCTCTGTAATCACTGGGGAAATGGCTCTTATTTTCCTTTTACTACTCTAGGGTGTTGAAGATTTATTGGATGAGGTATTCTTTTTGTCCTTAGGCTGGGTTTATGGTTCAAATTCACCCCAAAAGATAAAATGCTCCCAATTCTTATCCCTCCTCTGTAATTCTTCAAGCACTATGAGTTTGATAATGTTATGATGAAAAATATTTCCCTGCACCTTGCTAGGTTTGTCCTGGACTTGGTGTGCCATTTTTTTCAAACTTCTATGGAGGTAGAAGGGAAGATTCAAAGGATACCTACCTGTGAAATGGTTCATGATATTGAAATGGTAGAGCATCACTCTACCATATCTGCCTTCACATGTAATATATACCTGGATTGATTTGAGAAAGTGTTGCCATTTTTCCTCCAAGTAGGATCTAGGGGTATCTTTCTTCCAAATAATACGTTTGTGTTCAGGATTGAGATAAGACATGAAATCGATGTCTTTAGTAATGGTTATTTTAAATCATTTTTCACCAGTCCCATGTATCTCTATTACTGCTACAACAATGGCTTCGTCAATCTGCATCTCAATTGTTCCCACTTTGGCCTTGGCTCCATCAAAGGTTAAGGAAAATTCCTCCGCCACTCCTTGGTGAAAACCTTATAGTTTTTCAGAGTACCTGTAGCATCCAACATCTTTGAACATATGGCAAATCGCAAGGTGATATTCTAGATATGCTATATCATTAAGCTCTTTCATGAGCAGAGCGCCTCCCTTCTTCATCAGCAAAACCAATTGTCAACACCTGCAATACAATAAAATCGGGGTTGGGGAGACACAGTGGTGCTGATAGAAGACAAATTGAAGCTCGAGCAGAGGAAAAATGTGTGATATGGGGAAAATTTTTGAATGACAATCTTTTAGAGTAAACCCTTAATAAAGAATGAAACTCAAATCATAATGATGATTGCATCAATCGACCAGGACAGAAAACCACGTGATAGATTAGGTAAAAAGCGAATGTTGTGATTTTATGGTGATATTAGTTGGCAGCAAAGAACTCAAATCTACTAGATTAGGGTTTAATAGATTTCACCAAATAATGATATTAGACATACATCACTTGCCCAGCTCATATCATGATCCAATTCCAGTCAATTTAGACAGCAGGTGAAGCTRTCTTTTTAATCATTAATGCACTCTAGGAAGCTTAGAGCACCTCACACATGTCRTTTTAGCTACCGAAAGTGACATCTTTCAACAACTTAGAATGCTTTGAAAAATGGCCCTTAGCTGCCGAAAGTGAAATTTTGGAGTTTTTTCTAATAAAATTATAGACTCATCACTTCTTGAAAAGACAAGTCTAAAACTCATCTTAAAGACACTCAACTYAAGAATAACAAAAATTCTTTCATCTAATGACCATCCTATCACCTAATGACAATAAATTGGAAAATTTATTTTAGGAGATAACAAGACCAACAAGCTAGGAAATTCGTCATGAGACCCACAAATAATATTTGAATCATCAGATCTCCTATCGTTATAGGACACTAACAAACACAAGTTTTAGGTTTTCATCAAAATTTCTTCATTTTTCTTTCAGGTTCTACATTAATGTATATACAATGTATCTATGTCATCGTTGTGATGAAAAATCCCTCTTTTTCATTTATTTCTTAATCAACACCATCAAGATACTAGAGGCAGGAAACAATGACATGTGAATGGGGCCAATGTTGAAATGTTTTCAAACTGTATCTGTATGCATTGAAATTTGACCTGGATAGACTATTCACATGCCTTAACGATATGGGAGGGTTTCTGGACTCAAATTTGACGGACACACCCACTTTCTTACATCATCAATTCATCATGGAAACCATAAACCCTATTTTTCATATGTTCTAGTGAATATGTTAATGATTCCAAGTTTTATATTTGTATTTGACTAAAGGTCCAGCTATCTTGCAAAGTATCAAATTGAGATTTCAAGTTGATAAACCAAATATTAAATGACTCCAAGCATCATTTGATATATTCGCAATAGAGACAAATGTTTGGCTCATTTGAGATCTTTGGAGCCCCTTTCCTATTTAGTGGGGATTCTCAGGTTGTTTCATGTTCATCGGGGCTTCTCGGGTGTATTCCTTCCCCCTCCCCCTTGGGGTAGGGAATCAATTCCGATGTATCCATATTATTTGTAGTCATGATGCTTCTATGTTGGACCTGACCCCATTGTTCTAGGAATTTCTATGTATGATTGTTCATATCACTATATTATACTTTGGCACGTATTTTCCATCCCCATGTTGTACTATATTGAGACCCCATTTTGTCTCATTCACTTGGCTCCCTTATGCCCTGCATACCATTGTATCATTTTTATGAGATTTCTTAATGAGTATGGATATGCCTAACTTGTCCCTATTGGGATCTTGTACACCTATCACCTTTTAAAATTGTTGTTGATAGGTGGTACTCTATGGTTCATCCATAGGTGGTCCTCCTTTCTTGGACACTTGTCTCCCTCCTTGGTCCTCTCTGAGCATTGCAAATAAAATTGTGATGTATTTTGGTCATACAATTTCCTCCTATCCTCACACGTCATGGGGAAGTATGTTATCACCTAAAAACTACTCAATTGTGACATTTCCACAAGTTTTTGTTGAAATATACCATTATCAAATGTTTACTATCCATTTCACCTCACTTCCCACCTCCACTAGACCTCTATTAGTCGCTAGGAAAAGTCCTAATTTTTACCCATTAAAGCTAGCACAAATAATAGCCCTAAAATGTGTGTCATCATGTGGAAGGTACCCCCAAAAGCTACACTAACCCATCAAAACCACAATTTTGATTGTTCCCAGCCCAAATTTTCTAGAAAGGGAAAGTAGTTATCAATGGAAATTTCTAAACTCTATTTGATATTCCTAGCCTTGATTTTGTCATATTTAACAACTATTTTATGACCATGTCAAGGGTGTTTAACCACTACTTTTCCTATGAATAAAGGCCTGACGTCATTCCATCCATCCATCCATCATAGTAGGTACATGCTGCCAAAACCACACTAGAAATCTCCAGGACTCCTTCCTCTTGATAGTGCTTTCTGTGTTTTGATCACTCAACCAAGGAGGGGATATATACACATCAAGGAATTCACATACCCAACCAATAAGGAGGCTTTGGAGCCACATATTCAAAAATTCTACTCCCTAGGTGATATCTTTGATCTTTCTATTCATTATGGAGATATTCTTTACATTATTTCAAACAATTTGTTCATGCATATTGTTGTAATTTGTTGGTTTTCTTTCTTGTCACATGAATATACTAGGGTTTGAATCTTTTTGAAGAATATTGAGGATATGGTTTTCATGTTCTACTTTCATTTTTGTCGGGATCTAATTCATAACCATTACATTCAGGGATGATTTTAGGGGCTAAATTTCGCTCATGGGCTAATTTTCCATGGTTTTTCCAAAATTGAGATTCACTATTTTAAAAATGATTCGCCCAAATTCTATAGGATAAAATTATTTTACCTTAAAAATCGCCAAAATTTTATAAAAACTATATAAAATCCTTAGAATTTTGAATATTTTTACAAAAATATCGCCAATCATTTATAGTTGGCATATGAAGGATTAGTAAGATTTGCCAAGGTTTCTACATTTTAAAATAAATTTCCATCCTTAAAATCATCCCTAATTAGATTAGTACATTGTGTACACCATTTCTGCAACTTATACCCAACACTTGGTGATTATGCTACTTATCTTGTGAGAGGAGTACTTGGCTCCATTTCCTTCTAGATGCCTTGAGGTGATGTTATTGATTGATGTTCTATTGGTTCCTAGTTTGAAGAAGAATATTCTTTCAGTTTATTGTATGATATATGTACATTGGAGAGTTTCATTAGAGGGACAACATTGCACCATCAATGATTTTAGTTTATCTAGTCTAAAGACTTTTTCTAGAGGGGTGATAGAAGGTGGTTTTTATGAGTTGCTTGTTGATCTTGTGGAACTTGTAAATTATAGTGAGAAGCTAGATTATCCTTCTATAATTGAGGAGGCATGTGCATATAATTCATGGTAGGATTCCATAGAGACGGGTCCAAAACCTATTGTGGAATTAGTGATTAATTCTAAGATTACAACCGATGTGAGTGTTATACACTATAGGTCCAAGGTTACTAAATTATATTAGATAGAGGGTGTTTACCATGATGTTACTCTTGCATAAAGATTTTGTCAAAAATATGGAATTGACCTAGTTCTTGTTGTTTTAGTTACCATAGGTTTTGAGGTTCACGAGAGATATTATCATTTTCATATGATGTTCATCACATTATGTGGGTTGTTACCTATACCATGAGATTGGTATTTTAGGATGTATGTGACTTGTGCATATTTATATCTTTATGAATTTGATAGATGTGATTCACTTGTCTTGGTCGTGTATGGAGATATGATTATCTTTCAGGATGTCTTAAATAGATAATGATGTGATGTTTGTTGATTTTGGCCCACGATGTTGACATGAGGGATGATGGAGTTAGGTAGGTGTATTATGACCCAAATTTACACCCCTTCAAATTCCCAAGTGGTTAGCACTCATTGAAGGTTCGAGATGATGTGATAAAATCCTAATCTTATAAGAGATCACGATAGACTCCTATTCCCCTTTCCTGACAATGAATCTCCTGCGATCTGGTACAACAAATCTTCTGTGATTTGGCTAGAACGTGACCACCAGAGAAGACAACGAATGATTCTTGACAACATTTTTCAGGGTCTATTGGCAGTAACAACAAGGGGCCCCCTTTCATGGAAAACTAGTTGTTCGACTCTTTTCTATATAAGAAACCCCTTGCTCCTATAAAACGTTGTTGAAGGAATGCACACCTAAGTTCTGTCATTTCACTTCAATCTTGTGGATGGTCTATATGTGTGCCCTAGAGGCTAAGTTTTCCCTATCTCTTGTGCTCATCAGCGCTAGAAACTCTCCATCTATGGATGTGTAGCAAATTTGCCTTGGTAACATTTTTTAATTTAATGAGTATTCAATCAATTGAAATGGTTTCATTTTGGTACTTTCTCTCAGCTAATGGTGAAAGACATTATAACTGATTCATGCTTATTTTCTTATTTGCATAGCCACTTCTCATTGTCTAGTTCATCAAGGAAGCATCATGAAGATTTTTGAGTTTTTTTAGAATGAAGGATAGGGTTGTATCTTGTGTGTATTTCTCTATAGGTCTTCCCTCTCTTTTCTTTGGAGCAATATCATTCTTTGGTTCCTAAGACCCCATTTTACTACCTGGAAACCTAAGGCACTGGTTGCTTCATCTTCAACCACACTTTTCTTTTTATAACTCAATGTCTCTGGGTAGGATATTTTAGTCTAAATCTTGGCATAATTAGCATTCTTAAGCTTTCTTAATATTCTTCAGCATGAGAAATACTACATTCATGGGAGGCCTCTCCTTTGGATCATTCTGGTAGCACATAACTCCTAACCTCCATCCCTGCACTCCATCCTCTGTTCCAGCCCTTGAATTTGGTTATTCTCATCCGATAGATTTCTAAGCATGTTTTTGGGGATTGAATCTGGGTCTCTGAAGAAAGCTGACTTGAATTACCATGCTTGACAATTTAGATTTTGGCAGTTAATCTTCACAGTGCAATAAATTCAAGTCAGAAATTTGGACTTCAAATGTACTGAGATGTTATCTTCCATACCAAGAATTTATGTAGGGTTTTAAAATGTTGTGGAAGTGCTCGTTAGTATTCTCCTTGGAATTTGGGCCTATTTCTTGAAAGGTTTTTATTGAATAAGCAGATGTGTAAGATAAATTCTTACTTTTGTGAAGTATTTTGGTAGGATAAAAGTTTCTAGGTTATTTATTGATTTTTTCTCCTGCAAGGCTTTGAGATCTTAAGCGAGGATTATAGAATGCACTTGTGATAAATTGATTGATAATTGGAAGGCATGTTGTGTCCGGATCCACATATACACTAGTGAGAGTTGCAATGGCAGGAGGGGAATTGTTGGAACTGAAGTTTCGACTCTATGATGGTACCAACATTGGTCCTCAAAAATATGCGTCGGCTGCTACAATTGCCACTCTCAAGGAAATCATACTTGCAAAGTGGCCACAAGGCAAGGAAAAAGCTCCTGAAACAATAAATGACATGAAACTCATTAATGCGGGGAGAATCCTGGAGAACAATAAGGCATTTGAAGACTCGAGGGTACCTGTCGGTGAAGTCCCACGCGAGGTCATTACAATGCTTGTTGTATTACACCCTCAATTGTTAAACAGAAAAGAAGGTAAACTTTTTCTAAAACCCCTGAGTTGACCCAGTGCACGAAGTAGGCAGGCTTTGAATACCCTCTCTGTAAATCAACTTGGGAACTTGAAAATCATGTGCATGGTATGAGTGTCGTAAATGAAAAAGGAATTTAATATAATTGCATATATGATATAACCATCATCATTACTGTAGTTAGTCCACCAAGAAATAGAAAATAGGTTTAGATTTGTTTCCTTGTATGAGATAGGGTTTCGACTTCCAACATAGTGTATTTCTTCCAATTCTCCAAAAGGAGGTTGTAAAAGAGAGTTTGGGATTCGCCCAAAGTGAAAGAATGTGTGGCCTTCATTTATTTCAAATAAATCCGGATGATTGCAGACCTAATGCCACAAAGAATAAACACTCTTGTAAACTTGATTTGGAAACTATAACATTAATAAAAGGCCAAGCTTTTTAATCTCCATCAGATTAAGGATTTAGCTCCAGTAAATCAGAAAATGCATAAAACTATGGGCCCCACAACCCAACTTCATATTGATTCTCTAATCTCAGTTGTTTACTAATCAAACATATTTAACGTGTGAATATTACTAGGCGATTCCCTTGAAAACTCTTCATTTATATTAAAATGTGATTCATTCCACAATAGAACTAGAATCAAGAAGACCCATTCAAATATCATTTAGAAAGAGATCTATGACCATACTGAAGGGACTATCAAGGGATTGACAAAGCCCAACATTTCCCATGAAAGAACTCTTTGTTAAGGTTCTAAAAAAAGAGTGTTGCAGGAAGTGGGCCAGAGAAACATTCAAATAAGTCAAGCTTGTAATTTCCCCACGAACTTTAATATTCTTATGAATAGTCCAATGATTGTAGTTGTGTTAAAAAGTAAATTTCCTGAGGGATATGGACAGTAAATGCATTCAAGCTGAGGTTGAGATTGATTGCCAGGCTAGTAATGGATCCTATTACATAAGAGATGGAAGAAGAAAGACTGTTAGTTTATTACAGCTCGAATCAAGCAATGTGAGCTTTTGGTAATTCTTCAATGCTTGGGGAATGTTACCAGATAAAAGATTATTGCAAAGACTCAGCTTATTGAGGTATTTCAGTTTGTCAAAAAGGGATATAATTACACCTTTAATTAATTTTCACTAAGATCTAGCTGCTCTTTATTAATGAGATAACCAAGATCAATTGGGATTCTAGCTATCAAATAGTTATTGTGAACATCAAGAAGCTCTAGAGATGTATTGTTCCCAATCTCTGGAGGAAGAGGTCCAGTGAAATGATTTTTATAGAGATCCAAGGATACTAGGGTTTGGAGCCGACCTAACTATGAAGGAATTCTTCTAGTCAATTGATTTTATCCCAAACATAAGAAGAGATTCTCAATCACCAACCATGGTTGGTTTTGGTCCAGACAAAAGCATTTTCTAATAACATCAACTGAGTTAGCTTCTGGGGATGAAAAAATTATTATGGTATAGAATCATTAAGTTGATCATGGGACCAATACAAGGCATAGAGGTCTCACGTTGGTCATCCTACCCTGGTTTTATAAGATTCCATGCATTGGCTCCATAATTGCCATAGGTAAGCACAAGATTCTCAGGCAGATGAGATGCTTATTGAACTTGAATTTTAGACAAAAGCACCACAGTTGGATTTGCCTTTGAGGGAAAATATTTTTTCTAGCAAGAATCTTTAATTTGTTAAGAATTATCACAATTATAGATAGAAAAACCTAAGTAAGAGCTAGTTCTGATGAGTTTCTCCACCCATGCAGCCACTTCTGACATGGTCAGTCTTTCATTTAGGTAATGCATAACAGAAAGCTCTACAATATCATCCATTCTTATCTTAGAAAAGGCTCTACATTTAATTGTAAATCCAAACTGCCATCTAGAATAATTATTGTCTGGATGATCAGGGCGCTGCCCATTTGATAGTGTTCGGTGGATCAAAATCCATGTCATATTCTTTTCTTCCACTCAGAATCTCTCTTAAAACCTCAAAAAATTTGTATACATCACTATTCTCTATAAAATTCCAATACCTATAGTAATATTAATCAATATAGAGAGAATCCCCTTTCTGGACAGGAGAAGGAAACCCTTTCACTCTAAATAAAGTTAACCCAAAATCTGCTACCCCAGAAAGACATAGCTTATAGCTTCTCCCATTAAGATGTTTTGCAACACTTACAAATTCTGACAGCCAGCAAAGATGTTTTAATAATTGGAGACATGGAAGT
>JASDQU011403168.1:17965-29906 GCA_032191745.1 Picea mariana
AGTCCAAGCAGACAATTCCAAAGACCGAGCCAGCGCCCGCCATTGCTGTCGAAGCTGAAGAGCCGAAGCAATCACCAGATAAACCCAATGGAACGTAGGCGGTGCTTGACGCCAACATAGTATTTATGGCGAGCCCAACTGAAAAGGCGCAGAAAAATCATGCGAAGGAGGCTCCCAAGAAGGAAACGCAGCCAGACCCCACAAAAGAAGCCTCTGTCGAGCATCCAGCACCCCCAGGAGGGAAGAAAAATATTAACTCGTCAAGCAGGCTAGCAGTTGGCACAGTAGCAACAGCAACAACACTAGGGGAAACCCTAACGTGGGAACCAACCACTTGGGCCCAGATAAGAGCTAATAAGGGACTGAGGGCGTGAMAAGTGCTAAACCCTATCYGTCGGCACAACCTTGATCTAAAGCACGGGAGCCATTCCTCTTTAGGAGACTTCAGTGATGCAGACCCCCTACCTCAGTAGGGTCCACTGACCTCCCAATCTCTGGATCAATCTTATTCTGAGATGAAATGGCCCTTTGGTTCTCTACTGGAACCCTTTGAACGAATCCACAGGTCCCTTATTGAAACCCGCCTATGCGTCTGAGCACTAAGCATGAGCTTCACCCCCACGTGATCACCCGCTGTGACCACAGGCCTTGTCCAAAAGGCACTCATCGCATTTCGTGATTTTGCGAGTCGGGACTCCTTGTCTCATGACTCCTTCACTCTTGAACTCCCGGTTGCCAAAATGTCGAAAAGGGCTTAACTCCACAGCTGGCTCCTCCCTTAATGCTTGACCATGCGACCACTACCCGTGACCACGATCCACTTTTCGAAATTTCCTAATTCACGATTTTGTGATTCCAGCTACAAATGATTCTAGGTCCTTTGAACTCCCGGGTCCCGAAATGCTGAAAAGGGATTAACCGGCTTTGGCTCCTCCCTTAGCCTCTGTCCACGTGACCACCACTCTATGTCCACACACTTAACGCCAAAGATCTATTGGCTTTCACGATTCGGGGAATTGCGATGTGAGCATTCCCTTGTTCTCTATCTTTCGAAATGTCAAAACCCAAAAAGGGCTTAGTGGCTCCTTGGATCCTCCCTTAAACCTTCTCCATGTGACTTGGTCCTATGACCTAGTGCTATTCCTCCAAACGCTTTCGGGGTTTCGCGATTCAGGGAATTGCGATGCAAGCATCCCGCTCCTTTGTCTTTCGAATCCCCAGTCCACGAAATGTCAAAATCTCTCCCTCTAAGAGATCAATGGCCCAGGCCCTTCTAGAACCAATGGATATGATCCCACTGGATCGACAGCTCAAAGTCTTTTGGGCCTTTCCCCAAAACCTTGATCGCTTTCCACGTGTCCTCCTTGATGGACAGTCCTAGTCCTTTCAACGATTTCTACGAGACGCCGACCAGTTGCCACATATCCTCCTTGATGGACGGTCCTGGTCCTTTCGCAAATTCTCCTTTCATGATTTTTGGAGACTCTTCACTCTCTGTCTCCTAGTGTCTGAATCCCTGAAATGTGGGTCTCTTGACACGCGTCCTCTAAGATGGACAGTCCCAAATGCTTTCGGGACTTTGATAGGTCCTCTCTCTCCTCTGCTCTTATGAGGTTTAAACCTCGAGCATCTTTTCTGGATCTGACAGCTCATGGAAAATCGACACTTCTCCCTCAAAGTTTATGTCATTCGTTCTACCCTTCTGTGCAACTTCCAAAGGATTAAACCCCGTGCACCTTCTTCCGGATCCAATGGATATCGATCCTTTGCGCTAGATCTAACGACCCAGATCTAATCTTCTGCACATCTCCCAGGGACTAAACCCCATGCACGTATCCTTGATCTAGTGGCTCTCATGCCACTGTGCTCTCGATCCAACTGCTAGCGCGTTTTCACAATTTCACATCTCTAGGAGTCGAAAGACTCTCCCTCTTATGTTTCCCGGTACACGAAATGTCGAAAAACTTAAACCATGCACACCTTACTTTGAGATCAACGGATGTTGATCCATGCCACCAGATCTGACGGCTCAGATTTGAACATCTCCTATGTGCACTCCTCTTGTCTGAACACTAATCTAATGGTCCAGATTTCGTCTTCCCAGCTGATCTAACGTCAGTTGTGCTCTTCCTCTTGAGCTTTCTTGGCCTTTTGACTTAGAAGATTTTCTAAGTCTCGAAGGTCTTGACCTTAAACTCTTCCTCTTGTGAGCTCAGTTCCTTTGGGTCTCATCTGTGTTATAGAAACGCTCCCCCTCCCGAGCTTTGTCAACTCAGAAACCTCGAAAGGTTTCCTCTGTGCATGTTCTTCTCACGATTTCTCTTATGAGCTTATGGGCTTAGGACAAGTCCACTCTTGCACACTCCTGGTGCTACTGAGTATTTTGCTAAACTTAGATCTGAGAAGTTTTCTTGGAAATAAAACTTCCTATGCCCACCTAGTGTTCTTCTGCTTGATGCACACCTTGTAGAGCCTACAGAGTATTTAGCAACTCTGTGAGTGTCTTCTCTTCGACACTTCCCTTTCCTCAGAACTCGAAATAGAGTTCTCTGGTGCACTCTATGCACTCGCTCAATGCCCTCTTGGCAGAGCTCTACAAAACCTTTAGTAGTTCTGTCTTCCCTGAACTTGAAACATAGTTCCTTCTTGTTCACTCCTTGCACCTCTACTGATGAAGGTTCAACACTATCCCTCTTGATCTTTCCTGAGGTTACCTCACCTCTGTCAACGCACACCTTGCGGACTATGTGCACTCCTTGCACTCAGAAACTCAAAGATAAGAAGAAATTGAAACTTCTGAATTACTTCACCAGTTATGCATTTAAAACATGAAATGCATAAAAACATGCAAACAAATACAGACAATTCATGGTAGGAAAAATTGCTCTTCTATTAATTCAGAAATGCCTATAAAAATGTGTTTTTACAAAAACTGGACTGCTACAGAGTCTCAGTTCTCTCCCTCGATATCTCTCTACCTGAGAATTCTCCTATTCTCCCTCTCCACTCTACTTCTCCTGAGACTCATTACAAAAGAGGGCTCTCTTGAGATTATCCTCATCCACTGCCTCTGTGCTATCGTTATCTTAGAGCGACTCCTACTCCTACGACTACATTACACAAAAGGAAGTCACAGACCTAACTGATCTGGACTTAGCTGCAGGTAACCATTAAAGGAAACCTTAACCACTACCTGTACAAAGGCATGATCTGGTCTCTATCAGGCTTACAACATTAAATTCAAATTCAAATTTTGAAAAACAAGAGGGTTGCGCCTCTCCCTTTCATGAGTGTGCGTTGGATGTGCTGGTTGGCTGGCGCTTATGCTGAGTTGGAGTGATGCTCCTGCATCATACTCCTCTACTCGAAAAATCATGAGCTCCTCTTCTCTAGTGTTGAAATCCACCTGGATCCCAAAATTTCCCTTGGAGCTCTCCTCCAGCTCCTCTCCAACTATGTTGTTGTTTTTGTTGTTGCTTCTTGTTCCCTGCTGCTCTTGCAGTCTCCTTGTTTTTCAACTTCCTCCTGTTGATTTCTTCTTGTGATGACCTCACCATCAACCTCCTAATATTCTCAATCACCCTGTCCAATTGCTCCAGTGGTTGTCTCTCCTTATGCAGTCTTCTCTGCTGCACTTCTGTCTTCTCAATGGGAAGATTTACTCGATCTCCCCTGCTATCTTTATCTCTCTTTGTGGCACAAAGTGGGCACTCTGCTGCAGACTCTAGCTATGTAGTCTCCTCACTAAACTACTACTCAGCTTCTTCCTGTGGAATTTCTACTGCTGCCATTTCTCCTCCTGGCATACTTCCATCTTCTCCCCAGGATGGTATGTTCCACTACCTGCTTCCAACTTAGCCTGTTGGATGTGCAAACTTTGCACCATCACCCTCCTTTCTAGGGCTTCCAATTCTTCACACAGGTCAGCAAAATCCATGCTGTCTGCTTCCTCTTCTTCTTCTTCTTCTTCTTCTTCTGTAGCTTCCAGTACTACAATGATTTCCTATCCATCTTCCTGGATGAAAATTTTGTGCCATTCTGTTGAATGCTCATCTTCTACTTCTTGGGAAAATGTCAGTGTCTGCTCCATTTCTTCCTCCATGAAAGTTTCTGCTGGCTGTCCTACTATTATTGCATCTGCAACACATTCTCTGGCCTCAACTAGGCTGCTTGGTAGGAACACCTCTATTCCTCCAATGATCATAATTCTCTTCTAATTCTCTCCTGTCAGCACTCCTTACTGATCTGAACTCTCCTCTGATTTCATGAGACTTTCAGATAGTCTCATCTCTTTCCCCTTGCCCACCTGGCAATTTGGGAATTTTTTGTTGCCCACCTAGCAGTCTATGAGATCATCTGAGCCCATCTCATTGCCCACTTAGCAATCTGAACTTTCACCACTAACCCCTTGGCAGTACGCAAGACCTTCCACTGATCTCTTTCCATTGCCCACCTGGCAACTCGAAAGTTCACTTCTGCCCACTTGGCAGTTTATGAGATCCTTTGTTAATCTCATACCATTGCCCACATGGAAATATGAATTTCCATGGCTGTCCTCCTCACAGTCTATGAGATCCTCCAATGATCTCATTTCATTGCCCACCTGGCAATTCAAAAATTCATCCCTTCCCTCCTAGCAGTTTATGAGATTTGAAACTGATCCCTCTTACTCATCACTGAGGGTTTCTCCGACTTCTGTCTCACAGATGAAAACCAGATCTATGTCACTGAGGCTTTCAGCATACCTCAGCCACTTCCTCAACTCTTGTTGTTGTTTCTTGGCCAAAAAATTTTGAACAGTCCATTTGGATTTCTTGTTCAGAGGCCTCCTGCTGCATCTTCAATGTCAGTTGTTCCATTCTCGCTCTTATCTCAGTGAGTTCCTTGTCAATCTCTACTTTATTCATCTGTTGGTGGTATCCTCTTCCACCATGCTCATGGCCTCTAGTAGCCATTTCCATCTTTCACCTACCCTCCTGGAAAGCGTATGGATCACTCTATGTCTGAGAGCATTTCCATGTCCTTCTACAGCTCGCCTGACTGTCTATCATTTGTTGCACACCTTGCAACAATCACCACAAAGATTTGACACCCTGCTTATTTCACCTGTTGTATATAGATGAATCTCTACTCCTAATTCCACTTGATGTTACTAGAATTTCTCCCACTGTCTCTCCTTTGTCTATGAACAAAGTAACGGTCTCCTCTTTATCTTTTGTCTGAAATCTATAGAAAAAAATCTTCTCTGATACCACATGATGCAGACCCCCTACCTCAGCAGGGTCCACTGACCTCCCAGTCTCTGGATCGATCTTCTTCTGAGCCGAAATGGCCCTCTGGTTCTCTACTAGAACCCTTTGAATGGATCCACAGGTCCCTTATTGAAACCTTCCTGTGTGTCTGAGCACTAAGCACGAGCTTCACCCCCACGTGATCACCGGCTGTGACCACAGGCCTTGTCCAAAAGGTGCTCATCGCGTTTCATGAATTCGTGAGTCAGGACTCCCTGTCTCATAAGTCCTTCACTCTTGAAATCCTGGTTGTTGAAATTATGAAAATGGATTAACTCCACAGCTGGCTCCTCCCTTAACACTCAACCATGTGACCACTACCCGTGACCATGATTTACTTTTTAGAATTTCATAATTCACGATTTCACGATTCCAGCTACAAACAATTCTAGGTCCTTCGAACTCCTGGGTCCTGAAATGCCGAAAAGGGATTAACGGGCTTTGGCTCCTCCCTTAGCCTCCGTCCATGTGACCACCACTCTGTGTCCACGCGCTTAATGCTAAAGTGCTACCGACTTTTGCGATTTGGGGAATCGCGATGCAAGCATTCCCCTATTCTCTGTCTTTCGAAATGACGAAACCTGAAAAGGGCTTAATGATTCCTTGGCTCCTCCCTTAAACCTTATCCATGTGACCCAATCTTGTGACCTAGTGCTATTCCTCCGAACGCTTCTGAGGTTTCATGATTCGGGGAATCACGATGCAAGCATCCTACTCCTTTGTCTTTCAAATCCCCGGTCCAAAAAATGTCAAAATCTCTCCCTCTCAGAGATCAATGACCCAGGCCCTTCTGGAACCAATGGCTATGATCCCACTGGATCAACGGCTCGAAGTCTTTCGAGCCTTTCCCCGAAACCATGGCTGCTTTCCACATGTCCTCCTTGATGGATGGTCCTGGTCATTTTGGTGATTTCTACGAGACACCGACCAGTTGCCACATGTCCTCCTTGATGGACGGTCTTGGTCCTTTCATGATTTTTGGAGACTCTTCACTCTCAGTCTTTCATTGTCTGAATCCCCGAAATGTGGGTCTCTTGACATGTGTCCTCTAAGATGGATGATCCAAAATGATTTCGGGACTTTGATAGGTCCTCTCCCTCCTCTACTCTTACGAGGGTTAAACCTCGGGCATATTTTATGGATCTGAAGGCTCACAACAAATAGACACTTCTCCCTCGAAGTTTCTACCGTCCATTCTACCCTTCTGTGTGGATTCCCATGGATTAAACCCCACGCACCTTCTTTTGGATCCGATGGTTATCGGTCCTCTGTGCTAGATCTAATGGCCCAGATCTAATCTTCTGCACATCTCCCAGGGACTAAACCCCGTGCACGTATCCTTGATCCAATGACTCATGCTACTATGCTCCCGATCCAATGGCTAGCATGTTTTCATAGTTTCACATCTCCGAGAGTTGAAAGACTCTTCATCTTATGTTTCCCAATACACGAAATGTCGAAAAACTTAAACCATCCACACCTTACTTCGAGATCAACGAATGTTGATCCATGCCTCCATATCTGATGGCTCAGATTTGAACATCTCCTATGTGCACTCCTCCTGTCTTAACACTAATCTAATGGTCCAGATCTCGTCTTCCCAGTTAAACTAACATCAGTTGTGCTCTTCCTCCTGAGCTTTCTTGGATTTTTGACTTAGAATATTTTCTAAGTCTCGAAGGTATCGACCTTCGACTCTTCCTCTTGTGAGCCTGGTTCCTTTGGGTCTCATCTGCATTATAGAAACGCTCCCCCTCCTGAGCTTTGTCAACTTAGAAACCTTGAAAGGTTTCCTCTATGCACGTTCTTCTCACGCTTTCTCTTCTGAGCTTATGGGATTAGGACAAGTCCACTCTCGCACACTCTTGGTGCTACTGAATATTTCGCTAAACTCAGATCTGAGAAGTTTTCTTGGAAAGAAAACTCCCTACGCCCACCTAGTGTTCTTCTGCTCGATGCACACCTTGCAGAGCCTACAGAGTATTTAGCAACTCTGTGAGTGTCTTCTCTTTGACACTTCCCTTTCCTCAAAACTTTAAATAGAGTTCTCTGGTGCACTCTATGCACTCACTCAATGCCCTCTTGGTAGAGCTCTACAGAACCTTCAATAGTTTTGTCTGTCTTGAACTTGAAACAGAGTTCCTTCTTGTGCACTCCTTGCACCTCTGTTGATGAAGGTTCAATGCTATCCCTCTTGAGCTTTCCTGAGGTTACCTCACCTCTGTCAACACACACCTTGTGGACTATGTGCACTCCTTTCACTCGAAAACTCAAAGACAAGAAGAAATTGAAACTTCTAAATTACTTCACCAGTTATGCATTTAAAACATGAAATGCATAAAAACATGCAAACACATACAGACAATTCATGGCAAGAAAAAATACTCTTCTATTAATTCAGAAATGCCTATAAAAAATGTGTTTTTACAAAAATTGGACTGCTATAGAGTCTCAGTTCTCTCCCTCGAGATCTCTCTACCTAAGAATTCTCCTATTCTCCCTCTCTACTCTACTCCTCCTGAGACTCATTACAAAAGAGGGCTCTCTTGAGCTTATCCTCATCCACCGCCTCTGTGCTATCACTATCTCAGAGCGGCTCCTACTCCTACGGCTACATTACACAAAAGAAAGTTGTAGACCTGACTGATTTGGACTTAGTTGCAGGTAACCATTAAAGGAAACCTCAACCACTACCTGTACAAAGGCATGATCTGGTCTCTATCAGCCTTACAATATTAAATTCAAATTCAAATTTTGAAAAACAAGAGGACTGGGCCTCTCCCTTTCATGAATGTGTGCTGGATGTGTTGGCTGGCTGGTGCTTATGCTGAGTTAGAGAGATGCTCCTACATCATACTCCTCAGCTGGAAAAATCATGAGCTCTTGCTCATGAGCTGCTCTTCTCTAGTGTTGAAATCCACCTGGATCCCAAACTTTCCCTTGGAGCTGCCTCCAGCTCCTCTCCAGCTATGTTGTTGTTGTTGTTGCTGCTTCTTCTTCCCTGCTGCTCTTATAGGCTCCTTGTTGTTCAACTTCCTCCTGTTGACTGCTTCTTATGCTAACCTCAACATCAACCTCCTAATCTTCTCAATAACTTTGTCTAGTTGCTCCAGTGGTTGGCTCTCCTTATGCAGTCTTCTCTGTTTCACTTCTATCTCCTCAATAGGCAGATCTACTCGATCTCCCCTGCTATCTTTATCTCTCTTTGTGGCACTAAGTGGCCACTCTGCTTCAGACTCTAGCTCTGCAGTCTCCTCACTGAACTACTGCTCAGATTCTTCCTGTGGCAGTTATGCTGCTTCCATTTCTCCTCCTGGCATACTTCTAGCTTCTTCCAGCTTCTCCACAGGTTGATATGTTCCACTACCTACTTCCAACTTAGCCTGTTGGATGTGAAAACTTTGCACCATCACCCTCCTTTCCAGGGCTTCCAATTCTTCACATAGGTCAGCAAAATCCATGTTGTCTGCTTCCTCTTCTTCTTGTTCTTATTCTACAGCTTCCAGTACTGCAGTGATTTCCTGTCCAGCTTCCTGGCTGAAAAATTTGAGCCATTATGTTGAATTCTCATATTCTGCTTCTTGGGAAAATGTCAGTGTCTGCTCCATTTCTTCCTCCATGACAGTTTCTGCTAGCTATCCTCCCGTTGTTGCTGCATCTGCAACACATGCTCTGGCCTCAATTGGGTTGCTTGGTAGGAACACCTCTATTCCTCCAATGATCAGAATTATCTTCTGATTCTCTCCTGTCAACACTCCTTGCTGATCTAAACTCTCCTATGAGTTCATGAGACTTTCAAACAGTCTCATCCTTTTCCCCTTTCCCACCTAACAATTTGGGAATTTTCTGCTGCCCACCTAGCAGTCTATGAGATCGTCTGATCCCATCTCATTTCCCTCTTAGAAATCTGAACTTTCACCACTGCGCCCTTGGCAGTACGCGAGACCTTCCACTGATCTCTTTCCATTTCCCACCTGGCAACTTGAAAGTTCACTTATACCCACCTGGCAGTTTATGAGATCCTTTGTTAATCTCATACCATTGCCCACCTGGAAATATGAATTTCCATGGCTGTCCTCCTAACAATCTATGATATCCTCCAATGATCTCATTTCATTTTCCACTTGGCAATTCGAAAATTCATCCCTGCCCTCCTGGCAGTTTATGAGATCTGAAACTGATCCCTCTTCCTCATCACTGAGGGTTTCTCCAACTTTTGGCTCACATATGCAAACCAACTCTGTGTCACTAAGGCTTTCAGCATACCTCAGCCACTTCCTCAACTCTTGTTGTTGTTTCCTGGCCAACAAATTTTGAACAAGCCATTTGGCTTTCTTGTTCAAAGGCCATTCGTACCTCCAATGTACTTTTGCCTCCTGCTGTATCTTCAATGTCAATTGTTCCATTCTCACTCTTATCTCAGCAAGTTCCTTGTCAATCTCTGCTTTATTCATTTGTTGGTGGTCTCCTCTTCCACCATGCTCATGGCCTCCAGTAGCCATTTCCATCTTTCACCTGCCCTCCTGGCAAGTGTATGGATCACTCTACATCTAAGAGCATCTCCATGTCCTCCTACAGCTTGCCTGGTTGTCTATCATTTGCTACACACCTTACAACAATCACCATATAGATTTAACACCCTGCTTCTTTCACTTGTTGTATACAGATGAATATTTGCTCCTGATTCCACTTGATGTTACCAGAATTTCTCCCACCATCTCTCCTTTGTTTGTGAACAAAGTAACGGTATCCTCTTTCTCTTTTGTCTGAAATTTACAGACAAAAATCTGCTCTGATACCACATGATGCAGACCCCTTACCTCAGCAGGGTCCACTGACCTCCCGGTCTCTGGATCGATCTTCTTCTAAGCCGAAATGGCCCTCTAGTTCTCTATTGGAACCCTTTGAACAAATCCACAGGTCCCTTATTGAAACCCGCCTATGTGTCTGAGCACTAAGTGCAAGCTTCACTCCCACGTGATCACCGGCTATGACCACAGGCCTTGTTCAAAAGGCGCTCGTCGCGTTTTTCGATTTCACGATTCGGGACTCCCTGTCTCACGACTCCTTCACTCTTGAACTCCCGATTGCCAAAATGCCGAAAAGGGCTTAACCCCATAGCTGGCTCATCCCTTAACACTCGACCATGCAACAACTACCTATGACCATGATCCACTTTTTGAAATTTTGTAATTCGTGATTTCGCGATTCCAGCTGCAAATGATTCTAGGTCCTTCGAACTCCCAAGTCTTGAAATGATGAAAAGGGCTTAACGAGCTTTGGCTCCTCCATTACCCTCTGTCCATGTGACCACCACTCTATGTCCATGCGCTTATCACCAAAGTGCTACCGGCTTTTGCGATTCAGGGAATCATGATGCAAGCATTCCCCTGTTCTCTTTCTCTCGAAATGCCGAAACCCGAAAAGGGCTTAACGGCTCCTTGGATCCTCCCTTAAACCTTCTCCATGCAACCTGTTCCTTTTACCTAGTGCTATTCCTCTGAACTCTTTCAGGGTTTCTTGATTCGGGGAATCGTAATGCAAGCATCCCGCTCCTTTGTCTTAAGAATCCTTGGTCCACGAAATGTCAAAATCTCTCCCTCTTAGAGATCAATGGCCCAGGCCCTTCTGGAACCAAAGACTACGATCCCACTGGATTGACGGCTCGAAGTCTTTTGGGCCTTTCCCTGAAACATTGACTGCTTTCCACATGTTCTCCTTGATGGACGGTCTTGGTCCTTTCAACGATTTCTATGAGACATCGACCAGTTGCAACGTGTCCTGCTTGATGGACGATCCTGGTCCTTTTGCGAATTCTCCTTTCGTGATTTTTGGAGACTCTTCACTCTCGGTCTCCCGGTGTCTGAATCCCCGAAATGTGGGTGTCTTGACACACGTCCTTTGAGATGGACAATCCCAAATGCTTTCAGGACTTTGATAGGTCCTCTCTCTCCTCTTCTCTTACGAGCGTTAAACCTCGAGCATCTTTTCTGGATCTGATGGCTCATGGAAAATCGACACTTCTCCCTCATAGTTTCTGTCGTTCATTCTACCCTTCTGTGCAGCTTCCCAGGGATTAAACCCCGCGCACCTTCTTCCGGATCCGATGGCTATCGGTCCTCTGTGATAGATCTGACGACCCAGATCTAATATTTTGTGCATCGGCCAGGGACTAAACCCCATGCACGTATCCTTGATCCAGCGGCTCTCATGCCACTGTGCTCCCGATCTAACGTCTAGCACGTTTTCACAGTTTCACGTCTCTGGGATTCAAAATACTCTCCCTCTTATGTTTCCCGGTACACGAAATGCCGAAAAACTTAAACCATGTGCAACTTACTTCGAGATCAACTGATGTTGATCCATGGCTCCAGATCTGACGACTCAGATTTGAAAATCTCCTATGTTCTCTCCTCCTGTCTGAACACTAATCTAATGGTCTAGATCTTGTCTTCCCAGCTGATCTAACGTTAGTTGTGCTCTTCCTCCTGAGCTTTCTTGGATTTTTGGCTTAGAAGATTTTCTAAGTCTCGAAGGTCTTGACCTTCGACTCTTCCTCTTGCAAGCTCGATTCCTTTGGGTCTCATCTGCGTTATAGAAACGCTCCCCCTCCTGAGCTTTGTCAACTTAGAAACCTCGAAAGGTTTCCT
>JASDQU011403168.1:29926-49981 GCA_032191745.1 Picea mariana
AGCTCTACAAAACCTTTAGTAGTTCTGTCTTCCCTGAACTTGAAACATAGTTCCTTCTTGTTCACTCCTTGCACCTCTACTGATGAAGGTTCAACACTATCCCTCTTGATCTTTCCTGAGGTTACCTCACCTCTGTCAACGCACACCTTGCGGACTATGTGCACTCCTTGCACTCAGAAACTCAAAGATAAGAAGAAATTGAAACTTCTGAATTACTTCACCAGTTATGCATTTAAAACATGAAATGCATAAAAACATGCAAACAAATACAGACAATTCATGGTAGGAAAAATTGCTCTTCTATTAATTCAGAAATGCCTATAAAAATGTGTTTTTACAAAAACTGGACTGCTACAGAGTCTCAGTTCTCTCCCTCGATATCTCTCTACCTGAGAATTCTCCTATTCTCCCTCTCCACTCTACTTCTCCTGAGACTCATTACAAAAGAGGGCTCTCTTGAGATTATCCTCATCCACTGCCTCTGTGCTATCGTTATCTTAGAGCGACTCCTACTCCTACGACTACATTACACAAAAGGAAGTCACAGACCTAACTGATCTGGACTTAGCTGCAGGTAACCATTAAAGGAAACCTTAACCACTACCTGTACAAAGGCATGATCTGGTCTCTATCAGGCTTACAACATTAAATTCAAATTCAAATTTTGAAAAACAAGAGGGTTGCGCCTCTCCCTTTCATGAGTGTGCGTTGGATGTGCTGGTTGGCTGGCGCTTATGCTGAGTTGGAGTGATGCTCCTGCATCATACTCCTCTACTCGAAAAATCATGAGCTCCTCTTCTCTAGTGTTGAAATCCACCTGGATCCCAAAATTTCCCTTGGAGCTCTCCTCCAGCTCCTCTCCAACTATGTTGTTGTTTTTGTTGTTGCTTCTTGTTCCCTGCTGCTCTTGCAGTCTCCTTGTTTTTCAACTTCCTCCTGTTGATTTCTTCTTGTGATGACCTCACCATCAACCTCCTAATATTCTCAATCAC
Source organism: Picea mariana (assembly GCA_032191745.1). Lineage (NCBI taxonomy): Eukaryota > Viridiplantae > Streptophyta > Pinopsida > Pinales > Pinaceae > Picea > Picea mariana. The sequence goes on from JASDQU011403168.1 coordinate 30,919, forward strand.
CCTGTCCAATTGCTCCAGTGGTTGTCTCTCCTTATGCAGTCTTCTCTGCTGCACTTCTGTCTTCTCAATGGGAAGATTTACTCGATCTCCCCTGCTATCTTTATCTCTCTTTGTGGCACAAAGTGGGCACTCTGCTGCAGACTCTAGCTATGTAGTCTCCTCACTAAACTACTACTCAGCTTCTTCCTGTGGAATTTCTACTGCTGCCATTTCTCCTCCTGGCATACTTCCATCTTCTCCCCAGGATGGTATGTTCCACTACCTGCTTCCAACTTAGCCTGTTGGATGTGCAAACTTTGCACCATCACCCTCCTTTCTAGGGCTTCCAATTCTTCACACAGGTCAGCAAAATCCATGCTGTCTGCTTCCTCTTCTTCTTCTTCTTCTTCTTCTTCTGTAGCTTCCAGTACTACAATGATTTCCTATCCATCTTCCTGGATGAAAATTTTGTGCCATTCTGTTGAATGCTCATCTTCTACTTCTTGGGAAAATGTCAGTGTCTGCTCCATTTCTTCCTCCATGAAAGTTTCTGCTGGCTGTCCTACTATTATTGCATCTGCAACACATTCTCTGGCCTCAACTAGGCTGCTTGGTAGGAACACCTCTATTCCTCCAATGATCATAATTCTCTTCTAATTCTCTCCTGTCAGCACTCCTTACTGATCTGAACTCTCCTCTGATTTCATGAGACTTTCAGATAGTCTCATCTCTTTCCCCTTGCCCACCTGGCAATTTGGGAATTTTTTGTTGCCCACCTAGCAGTCTATGAGATCATCTGATCCCATCTCATTGCCCACTTAGCAATCTGAACTTTCACCACTAACCCCTTGGCAGTACGCAAGACCTTCCACTGATCTCTTTCCATTGCCCACCTGGCAACTCGAAAGTTCACTTCTGCCCACTTGGCAGTTTATGAGATCCTTTGTTAATCTCATACCATTGCCCACATGGAAATATGAATTTCCATGGCTGTCCTCCTCACAGTCTATGAGATCCTCCAATGATCTCATTTCATTGCCCACCTGGCAATTCAAAAATTCATCCCTTCCCTCCTAGCAGTTTATGAGATTTGAAACTGATCCCTCTTACTCATCACTGAGGGTTTCTCCGACTTCTGTCTCACAGATGAAAACCAGATCTATGTCACTGAGGCTTTCAGCATACCTCAGCCACTTCCTCAACTCTTGTTGTTGTTTCTTGGCCAAAAAATTTTGAACAGTCCATTTGGATTTCTTGTTCAGAGGCCTCCTGCTGCATCTTCAATGTCAGTTGTTCCATTCTCGCTCTTATCTCAGTGAGTTCCTTGTCAATCTCTACTTTATTCATCTGTTGGTGGTATCCTCTTCCACCATGCTCATGGCCTCTAGTAGCCATTTCCATCTTTCACCTACCCTCCTGGAAAGCGTATGGATCACTCTATGTCTGAGAGCATTTCCATGTCCTTCTACAGCTCGCCTGACTGTCTATCATTTGTTGCACACCTTGCAACAATCACCACAAAGATTTGACACCCTGCTTATTTCACCTGTTGTATATAGATGAATCTCTACTCCTAATTCCACTTGATGTTACTAGAATTTCTCCCACTGTCTCTCCTTTGTCTATGAACAAAGTAACGGTCTCCTCTTTATCTTTTGTCTGAAATCTATAGAAAAAAATCTTCTCTGATACCACATGATGCAGACCCCCTACCTCAGCAGGGTCCACTGACCTCCCAGTCTCTGGATCGATCTTCTTCTGAGCCGAAATGGCCCTCTGGTTCTCTACTAGAACCCTTTGAATGGATCCACAGGTCCCTTATTGAAACCTTCCTGTGTGTCTGAGCACTAAGCACGAGCTTCACCCCCACGTGATCACCGGCTGTGACCACAGGCCTTGTCCAAAAGGTGCTCATCGCGTTTCATGAATTCGTGAGTCAGGACTCCCTGTCTCATAAGTCCTTCACTCTTGAAATCCTGGTTGTTGAAATTATGAAAATGGATTAACTCCACAGCTGGCTCCTCCCTTAACACTCAACCATGTGACCACTACCCGTGACCATGATTTACTTTTTAGAATTTCATAATTCACGATTTCACGATTCCAGCTACAAACAATTCTAGGTCCTTCGAACTCCTGGGTCCTGAAATGCCGAAAAGGGATTAACGGGCTTTGGCTCCTCCCTTAGCCTCCGTCCATGTGACCACCACTCTGTGTCCACGCGCTTAATGCTAAAGTGCTACCGACTTTTGCGATTTGGGGAATCGCGATGCAAGCATTCCCCTATTCTCTGTCTTTCGAAATGACGAAACCTGAAAAGGGCTTAATGATTCCTTGGCTCCTCCCTTAAACCTTATCCATGTGACCCAATCTTGTGACCTAGTGCTATTCCTCCGAACGCTTCTGAGGTTTCATGATTCGGGGAATCACGATGCAAGCATCCTACTCCTTTGTCTTTCAAATCCCCGGTCCAAAAAATGTCAAAATCTCTCCCTCTCAGAGATCAATGACCCAGGCCCTTCTGGAACCAATGGCTATGATCCCACTGGATCAACGGCTCGAAGTCTTTCGAGCCTTTCCCCGAAACCATGGCTGCTTTCCACATGTCCTCCTTGATGGATGGTCCTGGTCATTTTGGTGATTTCTACGAGACACCGACCAGTTGCCACATGTCCTCCTTGATGGACGGTCTTGGTCCTTTCATGATTTTTGGAGACTCTTCACTCTCAGTCTTTCATTGTCTGAATCCCCGAAATGTGGGTCTCTTGACATGTGTCCTCTAAGATGGATGATCCAAAATGATTTCGGGACTTTGATAGGTCCTCTCCCTCCTCTACTCTTACGAGGGTTAAACCTCGGGCATATTTTATGGATCTGAAGGCTCACAACAAATAGACACTTCTCCCTCGAAGTTTCTACCGTCCATTCTACCCTTCTGTGTGGATTCCCATGGATTAAACCCCACGCACCTTCTTTTGGATCCGATGGTTATCGGTCCTCTGTGCTAGATCTAATGGCCCAGATCTAATCTTCTGCACATCTCCCAGGGACTAAACCCCGTGCACGTATCCTTGATCCAATGACTCATGCTACTATGCTCCCGATCCAATGGCTAGCATGTTTTCATAGTTTCACATCTCCGAGAGTTGAAAGACTCTTCATCTTATGTTTCCCAATACACGAAATGTCGAAAAACTTAAACCATCCACACCTTACTTCGAGATCAACGAATGTTGATCCATGCCTCCATATCTGATGGCTCAGATTTGAACATCTCCTATGTGCACTCCTCCTGTCTTAACACTAATCTAATGGTCCAGATCTCGTCTTCCCAGTTAAACTAACATCAGTTGTGCTCTTCCTCCTGAGCTTTCTTGGATTTTTGACTTAGAATATTTTCTAAGTCTCGAAGGTATCGACCTTCGACTCTTCCTCTTGTGAGCCTGGTTCCTTTGGGTCTCATCTGCATTATAGAAACGCTCCCCCTCCTGAGCTTTGTCAACTTAGAAACCTTGAAAGGTTTCCTCTATGCACGTTCTTCTCACGCTTTCTCTTCTGAGCTTATGGGATTAGGACAAGTCCACTCTCGCACACTCTTGGTGCTACTGAATATTTCGCTAAACTCAGATCTGAGAAGTTTTCTTGGAAAGAAAACTCCCTACGCCCACCTAGTGTTCTTCTGCTCGATGCACACCTTGCAGAGCCTACAGAGTATTTAGCAACTCTGTGAGTGTCTTCTCTTTGACACTTCCCTTTCCTCAAAACTTTAAATAGAGTTCTCTGGTGCACTCTATGCACTCACTCAATGCCCTCTTGGTAGAGCTCTACAGAACCTTCAATAGTTTTGTCTGTCTTGAACTTGAAACAGAGTTCCTTCTTGTGCACTCCTTGCACCTCTGTTGATGAAGGTTCAATGCTATCCCTCTTGAGCTTTCCTGAGGTTACCTCACCTCTGTCAACACACACCTTGTGGACTATGTGCACTCCTTTCACTCGAAAACTCAAAGACAAGAAGAAATTGAAACTTCTAAATTACTTCACCAGTTATGCATTTAAAACATGAAATGCATAAAAACATGCAAACACATACAGACAATTCATGGCAAGAAAAAATACTCTTCTATTAATTCAGAAATGCCTATAAAAAATGTGTTTTTACAAAAATTGGACTGCTATAGAGTCTCAGTTCTCTCCCTCGAGATCTCTCTACCTAAGAATTCTCCTATTCTCCCTCTCTACTCTACTCCTCCTGAGACTCATTACAAAAGAGGGCTCTCTTGAGCTTATCCTCATCCACCGCCTCTGTGCTATCACTATCTCAGAGCGGCTCCTACTCCTACGGCTACATTACACAAAAGAAAGTTGTAGACCTGACTGATTTGGACTTAGTTGCAGGTAACCATTAAAGGAAACCTCAACCACTACCTGTACAAAGGCATGATCTGGTCTCTATCAGCCTTACAATATTAAATTCAAATTCAAATTTTGAAAAACAAGAGGACTGGGCCTCTCCCTTTCATGAATGTGTGCTGGATGTGTTGGCTGGCTGGTGCTTATGCTGAGTTAGAGAGATGCTCCTACATCATACTCCTCAGCTGGAAAAATCATGAGCTCTTGCTCATGAGCTGCTCTTCTCTAGTGTTGAAATCCACCTGGATCCCAAACTTTCCCTTGGAGCTGCCTCCAGCTCCTCTCCAGCTATGTTGTTGTTGTTGTTGCTGCTTCTTCTTCCCTGCTGCTCTTATAGGCTCCTTGTTGTTCAACTTCCTCCTGTTGACTGCTTCTTATGCTAACCTCAACATCAACCTCCTAATCTTCTCAATAACTTTGTCTAGTTGCTCCAGTGGTTGGCTCTCCTTATGCAGTCTTCTCTGTTTCACTTCTATCTCCTCAATAGGCAGATCTACTCGATCTCCCCTGCTATCTTTATCTCTCTTTGTGGCACTAAGTGGCCACTCTGCTTCAGACTCTAGCTCTGCAGTCTCCTCACTGAACTACTGCTCAGATTCTTCCTGTGGCAGTTATGCTGCTTCCATTTCTCCTCCTGGCATACTTCTAGCTTCTTCCAGCTTCTCCACAGGTTGATATGTTCCACTACCTACTTCCAACTTAGCCTGTTGGATGTGAAAACTTTGCACCATCACCCTCCTTTCCAGGGCTTCCAATTCTTCACATAGGTCAGCAAAATCCATGTTGTCTGCTTCCTCTTCTTCTTGTTCTTATTCTACAGCTTCCAGTACTGCAGTGATTTCCTGTCCAGCTTCCTGGCTGAAAAATTTGAGCCATTATGTTGAATTCTCATATTCTGCTTCTTGGGAAAATGTCAGTGTCTGCTCCATTTCTTCCTCCATGACAGTTTCTGCTAGCTATCCTCCCGTTGTTGCTGCATCTGCAACACATGCTCTGGCCTCAATTGGGTTGCTTGGTAGGAACACCTCTATTCCTCCAATGATCAGAATTATCTTCTGATTCTCTCCTGTCAACACTCCTTGCTGATCTAAACTCTCCTATGAGTTCATGAGACTTTCAAACAGTCTCATCCTTTTCCCCTTTCCCACCTAACAATTTGGGAATTTTCTGCTGCCCACCTAGCAGTCTATGAGATCGTCTGATCCCATCTCATTTCCCTCTTAGAAATCTGAACTTTCACCACTGCGCCCTTGGCAGTACGCGAGACCTTCCACTGATCTCTTTCCATTTCCCACCTGGCAACTTGAAAGTTCACTTATACCCACCTGGCAGTTTATGAGATCCTTTGTTAATCTCATACCATTGCCCACCTGGAAATATGAATTTCCATGGCTGTCCTCCTAACAATCTATGATATCCTCCAATGATCTCATTTCATTTTCCACTTGGCAATTCGAAAATTCATCCCTGCCCTCCTGGCAGTTTATGAGATCTGAAACTGATCCCTCTTCCTCATCACTGAGGGTTTCTCCAACTTTTGGCTCACATATGCAAACCAACTCTGTGTCACTAAGGCTTTCAGCATACCTCAGCCACTTCCTCAACTCTTGTTGTTGTTTCCTGGCCAACAAATTTTGAACAAGCCATTTGGCTTTCTTGTTCAAAGGCCATTCGTACCTCCAATGTACTTTTGCCTCCTGCTGTATCTTCAATGTCAATTGTTCCATTCTCACTCTTATCTCAGCAAGTTCCTTGTCAATCTCTGCTTTATTCATTTGTTGGTGGTCTCCTCTTCCACCATGCTCATGGCCTCCAGTAGCCATTTCCATCTTTCACCTGCCCTCCTGGCAAGTGTATGGATCACTCTACATCTAAGAGCATCTCCATGTCCTCCTACAGCTTGCCTGGTTGTCTATCATTTGCTACACACCTTACAACAATCACCATATAGATTTAACACCCTGCTTCTTTCACTTGTTGTATACAGATGAATATTTGCTCCTGATTCCACTTGATGTTACCAGAATTTCTCCCACCATCTCTCCTTTGTTTGTGAACAAAGTAACGGTATCCTCTTTCTCTTTTGTCTGAAATTTACAGACAAAAATCTGCTCTGATACCACATGATGCAGACCCCTTACCTCAGCAGGGTCCACTGACCTCCCGGTCTCTGGATCGATCTTCTTCTAAGCCGAAATGGCCCTCTAGTTCTCTATTGGAACCCTTTGAACAAATCCACAGGTCCCTTATTGAAACCCGCCTATGTGTCTGAGCACTAAGTGCAAGCTTCACTCCCACGTGATCACCGGCTATGACCACAGGCCTTGTTCAAAAGGCGCTCGTCGCGTTTTTCGATTTCACGATTCGGGACTCCCTGTCTCACGACTCCTTCACTCTTGAACTCCCGATTGCCAAAATGCCGAAAAGGGCTTAACCCCATAGCTGGCTCATCCCTTAACACTCGACCATGCAACAACTACCTATGACCATGATCCACTTTTTGAAATTTTGTAATTCGTGATTTCGCGATTCCAGCTGCAAATGATTCTAGGTCCTTCGAACTCCCAAGTCTTGAAATGATGAAAAGGGCTTAACGAGCTTTGGCTCCTCCATTACCCTCTGTCCATGTGACCACCACTCTATGTCCATGCGCTTATCACCAAAGTGCTACCGGCTTTTGCGATTCAGGGAATCATGATGCAAGCATTCCCCTGTTCTCTTTCTCTCGAAATGCCGAAACCCGAAAAGGGCTTAACGGCTCCTTGGATCCTCCCTTAAACCTTCTCCATGCAACCTGTTCCTTTTACCTAGTGCTATTCCTCTGAACTCTTTCAGGGTTTCTTGATTCGGGGAATCGTAATGCAAGCATCCCGCTCCTTTGTCTTAAGAATCCTTGGTCCACGAAATGTCAAAATCTCTCCCTCTTAGAGATCAATGGCCCAGGCCCTTCTGGAACCAAAGACTACGATCCCACTGGATTGACGGCTCGAAGTCTTTTGGGCCTTTCCCTGAAACATTGACTGCTTTCCACATGTTCTCCTTGATGGACGGTCTTGGTCCTTTCAACGATTTCTATGAGACATCGACCAGTTGCAACGTGTCCTGCTTGATGGACGATCCTGGTCCTTTTGCGAATTCTCCTTTCGTGATTTTTGGAGACTCTTCACTCTCGGTCTCCCGGTGTCTGAATCCCCGAAATGTGGGTGTCTTGACACACGTCCTTTGAGATGGACAATCCCAAATGCTTTCAGGACTTTGATAGGTCCTCTCTCTCCTCTTCTCTTACGAGCGTTAAACCTCGAGCATCTTTTCTGGATCTGATGGCTCATGGAAAATCGACACTTCTCCCTCATAGTTTCTGTCGTTCATTCTACCCTTCTGTGCAGCTTCCCAGGGATTAAACCCCGCGCACCTTCTTCCGGATCCGATGGCTATCGGTCCTCTGTGATAGATCTGACGACCCAGATCTAATATTTTGTGCATCGGCCAGGGACTAAACCCCATGCACGTATCCTTGATCCAGCGGCTCTCATGCCACTGTGCTCCCGATCTAACGTCTAGCACGTTTTCACAGTTTCACGTCTCTGGGATTCAAAATACTCTCCCTCTTATGTTTCCCGGTACACGAAATGCCGAAAAACTTAAACCATGTGCAACTTACTTCGAGATCAACTGATGTTGATCCATGGCTCCAGATCTGACGACTCAGATTTGAAAATCTCCTATGTTCTCTCCTCCTGTCTGAACACTAATCTAATGGTCTAGATCTTGTCTTCCCAGCTGATCTAACGTTAGTTGTGCTCTTCCTCCTGAGCTTTCTTGGATTTTTGGCTTAGAAGATTTTCTAAGTCTCGAAGGTCTTGACCTTCGACTCTTCCTCTTGCAAGCTCGATTCCTTTGGGTCTCATCTGCGTTATAGAAACGCTCCCCCTCCTGAGCTTTGTCAACTTAGAAACCTCGAAAGGTTTCCTCTGTGCACGTTCTTCTCGCACTTTCTCTTCTGAGTTCATAGTCTTAGGACAAGTCCACTCTCGCACACTCCTAGTGCTACTGAGTATTTCGCTAAACTCAGATCTGAGAAGTTTTCTTGGAAAGGAAACTCCCTATGCCCACCTGGAGTTCTTCTGCTTGATGCACACCTTGCAGAGCCTACAGAGTATTCAACAACTCTGTGAGTGTCTTCTCTTCGACACTTCCCTTTCCTTAGAACTCGAAATAGATTTCTTTGGTGCACTCTATGCACTCGCTCAATGCCCTCTTAGCAGAGCTCTACATAACCTTCAGTAGTTCTATCTTCCCTGAACTCAAAACATAGTTCCTTCCTGTGCACTCCTTACACCTCTGTTGATGAAGGTTCAACACTATCCTTCTTGAGCTTTCCTGAGGTTACCTCACCTATGTCAACGCACACCTTGTGGACTATGTGCACTCCTTGCACTCAGAAACTCAAAGATGAGAAGAAATTGAAACTTCTGAATTACTTTACCAGTTATGCATTTAAAACATGAAATGCATAAAAACATGTAAACACATATAGACAATTCATGGCAGGAAAAACTGCTCTTCTATTAATTCAAAAATGCATGTACAAAATGTGTTTTTACAAAAACTGGACTACTACAGAGTCTCAGTTCTCTCCCTCGAGATCTCTCTACCTGAGAATTCTCCTATTCTCCCTCTCCACTCTACTTCTCCCAAGACTCATTACAAAAGAGGGCTCTCTTGAGCTTATCCTCATCCATCGCCTCTGTGCTATCGCTATCTCAGAGTGACTCCTACTCCTACAGCTACATTACACAAAAGGAAGTCACAGACCTAACTGATCTAGACTTAGCTGCAGCTAACCATTAAAGGAAACCTCAACCACTACCTGTACAAAGGCATGATCTGGTCTCTATCAGCCTTACAACATTAAATTCAAATTCAAATTTTGAAAAACGAGAGGGTTGCGCCTCTCCCTTTCATGAATGCGCACTGGATTTGCTGCCTGGCTAATGCATATGTTGAGTTTGAGCGATGGTCCTACATCATTCAGGGACCTTCTGCGCCTAGTGGATTCGAACAGAAACTGAGCTAAGGGGGATACAAGTTCGAGGCTGCATTCTCAATGTCCCACTAAGGCTAGCTCCGTGATTGAGGCAAGATTCCCTCTTTTTTTAAAGACCATCACCGGATCTTCACTTTGTTTGCAGGCCCAAGATTCAAATTCTGTTTTTGAGCTCAAAACCCAAGTTCACCAGGCCATAGGTATTTAGCCTGGTTTTCAAAGACTAATCTTTGAAGGACAAAAGTTGGTGGATGGCTCTATGCTACAGGACTATGGGAATCTAAAATATGCAACCATTTCACTTGCCTCTCGTCTACGTGGAGGAGCACCTTCCTTCACTCATCCAAGCTCTTACAAGCATGCTGTGAAAATAGGGATCTCTTCTCCTTTGGGATCCAAGGCTGAAACTTCAGGAGCAAAGGAGCTTTTTGTCTCTGCCTTCATTATGGAGCAGTCCACAGAACCCCCAACAATAGAAGTCAAAAATCCCCACATCTATGGGTATGCCTTTATCTATTATACAAAATCCCTCGTTTGTCACTTCAACGGACTATGGCCCCCGACCCCTACGCTAAGAGAATGGATTAACAAGACTTGGGCGTCAAAACATGAATTGTTCTTTTGATCCAAAGGGTTCTTCATCGTCAAATTTTCCACAGAAGTCGAACGCCAATGTGTGCTAGAGCAAGGTCCTTGGTTCTGGGGCATATCTAGTCTTTCCATGCAGAGCTAGTTCCCCGACTTCAATCCAATGACCATGACAACCATGCTTACACCGATCTGGGTAAGACTACCCAATCTACCTCTGCATTTTTATTCTCCTTCTTTTTTATCTACCATGGGAAATACATTGGGTAGATTTATCAAAGAAGACACAGATCGGATATCGAAAGGCTTCATCACTTTCGCCCACATATGTTTTGAAATTGACCTCAGTCAAGGGATTTTGGATAGGATCCTTATTGAATGGACTGAGGGATATATGTACAAACAAATGGTCGATTATGAGAACACTTCTTTTATATGTCATTCTTGTCAGCAAACAAGGCACCTCCAGGCAACGTGTCCTCTATCCCCAACCCCTTCCTCAACCCCTGGAGCACAAAAAAGAGCTAATGGCTGGCAAGTACCAAATCTTTGCAAAATCCACTCGAACCCTTCCTTTGACAATGAGAAGCATCAAAAATATGCACCAAATCCTCTGCCTTCTACAATGCCTTCACAACCTCCAGCATTTTCTCAACAACCAACTGCAGACCCAAAACACTAGCCCTCGGCTTCTGCACAAACTCTTGAAGCTTCAGAAGTCCTAATTCCAATTCCATCAGCTAAGTTTTTGCACCCACCCCTCGAAAAGGAGGAAACAAATGACACAATCATGGCCACAGCTCTTCCCCTAGGGACTCGGAAGAATCCCCATGAATCAGACAATTCAGACAATGAAAAAGAAACATCCTGTGCTTCATCAGCTCAAGATTATGGCATTTCCTCAGACAATCTGGCTTTGGTGGAAAAATTTGTTGAGCCTATCAGCTCCTCTGGTTGGATTGATGTTCGTAAGAAAAAAGTCAGAAAGGGACCTTCACAATGATCCGACCCTTTCTCGCTTTCTTGTATTGTTTCTTCTTGTATTGTGGCTCTCTTTTAGCAGTTCTCTCTCTGGGGGGTCTTTCCCACTAGCAAATCATTGTAGCACTTTGTACTTTCTACTAGATTGAATAGAAGGATTCTCATCTAATTTACAAAAAAAAAAAATAACATGAATTAGGTTTGATTTCATGATATGTACATGAACATCATAAAATTTTAACATCATAAATTCATATCTCACCTTTAAATATCTCACAAATACTTATTCAGGTAAATCATATAACTTGACTATGGGATTCTAAAAAGGCATATCACTTGGCTTCCCCTACTCACCTACTAGGAAAGTCAAGGTAAAGGATAAGTACCCTAATGTACCTTATCTTCTACTAGGTTATCACCAAAACCTTACTATGAAATAATCACCAAAACATTAACTCACATACCTTCCTTATAGATATCCTAACCTTCCTTAGTTACTGAAAGTATATATATGGTTCCTTAACCGAATTTCTAGTCTAATAAGCCTTATTAGGTATAATGGAAGGGGGTTACCCTATTATAACCTAGTTTTAGTTGCACTTACAAGTAAGCCTCCCTCTTAACACATATATCTCTTTTTCTATCCAACATTATTTTGGCTCATTTAATTATTTTATTAGATGAGGTATCACACAAAAGTATGATGGATATATCCTTCTATTTCATTGAGATTTTTATCCTCTTGATTAAGTTGTTAGTTCAATGTTTTACTAAATTAGTTATAGAGAAGTATTCCCTTCCAATAACAAAGGATATTTCAAGTTCAACATGTGGTAAATTAGAGGCTACCGAATTATAGAAGAAGGATAAATGTTAAATGATTTTGACCTTTTGTGATTTTCCCTCACTAGATTCTATCTAGGCAATCATTGTTGTAATTGCAATTTTGGATTGATGAATTTGTTGTTTTTACTAGAAAAATGGATTCAACACCCTCAAATACCCCTACTTCACTTGGATCATGTAATGTTAGCATTTGATATTTGCGTTTTCATCAATCCAAAATGATTCCTTCTATATTTGAAGCCAAAAGTTTCAATTTATCCTCCCATTATTTTGAATAGTTGCAAAAGGGTGACCTCATTAGACATATAGATTACAGCCTATCATATATCCTTTTATTTTTTAGTTCTCTTTCAAATATCAACTTGTATGCTTTCAATGACTAGAGATAATATAAATAGAAATCTCCTTTTGGTCTTTCAATAGAGGTCAACCAATGGAAATGTAATTGGAACTTGATCAAAGTATTAGGTGAAGCCCATGAACCATCATTTAGCAGGGTTACTAGGACTTGGGTCTCGATCTTGGGTAGGACACCAAATACATGTCTCTCTACCCATTAGCCAACTTCTAGACGTTGGAGTGGATCCTAAAGAGATACCACTTCCTCATGAATTTATTTTGAATCACGAACTTTTGGCTCAACTTTATCCCAGTTTTGAGAAGGGACTGACCTCATTTTTCACCCTAAATTGGTCGGAATATTTAGACTTTTTGACTTTTCGTGGAGGATTAAATCCAATAACGTGGGGTCTATGGCTGACCAATAATGTGCATCATCATTTGGCTATTGCAGTTCTTTTCCTGATACCCGGTCATATGTATAAGACCAATTAGATCATTGGCCATAACCTCAAGGACATTTTAGAAGCTCATAAAGGTCCATTTACAGGGGAGGTCCATAAAGGTCTTTATGAGATACGAACATTGACCAAAGGTAAAACTCCTCACTCTCCAATGCTAGTCTCAAACTCATTGTAGTATCCAAATTTAATTCTCTTTCTAGAAAAAAAGGTGTTTATATACATAATATATAATTAAATAATATCTCATGTTAACTAGGTTTGGCTAGTTGATGGGTAAAAAAAGGGTGTTGTGATTCTAAACGAAGATTCAAGATTTTTTTGGTTGGTAGGTAAAGAGGGGATGTTTTGATCCCCCCTGCAACATGCATTTAAAAACATGTTTGTTTGTCATGGATAATTCACTCTCCAACATGTAGTTTAAAAATTAAGATGGATAAACATTCTATGACATTGATTTTTTTCCCAAATGTGAACTATTTCTCATGTAGTCATAAAAAATAATGTTAGAAAGGTAAGTTTGCAAGGAACTTAGCCTTGTGTATAAATCATTAAACAAATAAGAAGACAATGGCCTTGCCCAACTAGATTCCCACAAGCTTTGGACTTAGAATGATATTTCTAAATATTCCCAATAAATGGAATGGTCCTTCATTTTAAATATTCCCACAAGATTTGGAATGTGGATAATATTTAAAGATTAATAAAACCAATTGTTATGAAAATCCATGGATGCATATAGAGACAAACCTTCTTAGGGAGACATAAAAATACTAAAAATTTCGAGTAGAATAGAGAAGCCTTTGTTTTTCAATGTGATGCAGGAGCATCATTGGCAAGCGCACAGAGGCAAGATCACTCAACATGTGTGAGTTCTTCCAGAAATTTAACGTTGACAGTTGCAGTCGATTTTGAAATCCAACTTCACTCAGCACCGAAATTCACCTTTGGAGGCACGCTTGAACCAATGTCGAATTTTACCCTTTGAGGCACGTTTTGAAAATTGTAAACAAAGCAGGAGTTTCCACTTCGGCTCTGGAATGCGACTGAACTAAGATAGCGTAGGATGAATTTTAGAGTAAGAAAGTAGCCAGGGGAAACCCTAGAAACATCTTTGAGTTATGTAGAAGTTTACACACCCATTTAGAAAAGAGAGTTGGAATACAGAGAGAGAGAAATTAGCTGTAAGAGAGAATTGTGAGTTAGTAGGAGATCTCAGTGTTTTTGAGTTACTGTAATTTTGGATGTATTCTCTAGCCAGTGGGCACTTGTGAAGATAACAGAATGGAAAATTGACCCAAATGTGTGGTGTTTGGACTGTGTTCATTTTCCTATTATTTTTTGTTTTCATGAACAAGTGGATGGAACTGTGAATTTTCCTAGTTTCAATTGTTTCTCTTCATTGGAAGCTCTGCAAGGTGTGCATCGAGCCAGAGAGGAATACCGTGGATCTGAGTTATTGAAATCCCTCAGACGCAAGGAGTGCGCGAGAGATTGAAGTCTAAACTAGACAAAGCTCAGGAGGAATAACACTTCGGAAGTGTTATCGAGATCCAGGAACTCATTACCTGGAAGAGGTGAAGATCGAGTCTTCGAAGACTTAGAAAATTTTCTAAGTCTGAAACAAGTAAAATATCAGGAGGAATAACGTCGTCGAGTGTTGGATCGTGGTGGAAGATCCTGCAGACCGTCTGATTTGAGGAAGGAGCGTGGACTTTAACGCTGTGTAGATCTAGGAGGGGACATCTCAGAGACCTGGAAAGACGGTGGAGAGTCCTCGAGGAGAAACGTTGAAACCCCACAGGCTGTTGGATCAGGTGGAGCTGCGAGGAGGTTAGTGGCGAGGGCTTCTTGAAGCCCAAAGCTCAGGAGGAGTAGTGACTGTTGATCACAAGAAGATCTGGACCGTTGGTCCATTTCAGGATTTTGGGTATCGCGAGTTGGAAAGACAGAGACTCTTGTCTTTCAGAATCCTGAACCATGAAATCACGAAGTCACGATTCAACCAGAACCATTGATCTTGGGGATCGTTGTGAGTTGTTGATCGAACACCAGGATGTTTCGACATTTCGGCGTTTCGGAAATCAGGGGGCTCGAGGAGTGAAGGTATGGGACACTTGACTTGTGAAGTCCCAGTCCCCAGTATTTCAGTATTTCAGGTTTCAGGAGTTGAAGAGTCAAGGAACTTGCATCAGGATCCACAAAGTCGTGAAATCCAAAATTCCTTTTCGGTAAAAGTCTTGATCAACCCTTTTGGCATTTCGAAATTTCAGCCACCAGGGGTTCCAAGGGGCAGAGATATCCCTTGTAATTGGATTTTCTGAAATCGTGAAACCCGAAGTCGTGATTCACAAAAAAAAACCTGGAGGATAAGGAGCTAGGACATTTCGGATTTTTGACGATCGGAGACTCCAAGGAACAAGGATACTCCTTGTGTCCTGATTTCGTGAAACATGAAATCCCAAAGGAACAAGCACCGGGACATTTTGACATTTTGGCTACTGGAGATTCAGAGGGCAAAGGAATGGGATGCTTGAATCGTGAAGTCCCAGTCTCTGATAAGTGCCCTTTTCGGTTTGGTGCAAGGTCATGGACCTTGGTCGTGTGCTGTGGAAGCTCATGCTTGGTGCTTGGAAAAGCCAACTGAGCATTGGTGAAGGGACCTGTGTGTTCATTAGAAGGGTTCCAATTCGGGACCAGAAGAGCCATTTCAGCTTCGAAACCAGAAGATCCTGACCAGGAGGTTGCGCAACCCTCAGGAGGGATAGGGGGTCTGCAACACAATGCCTCTTGTGATGAGCTTATCCAACCTTACAACTTATATTTTTAGTAAATATTATACATAAAAATATATTTGATATGTATATGTTATCTATTTTAATAACATATGATCCATATCAAATAAATATTGTTACATATATATCTTTTGGTTGACTCATTGAATTTCTCCTATGCCAAACATTCATAAAAATATGTTAAGGGATTCTACAACTAGAACTTGTCTTTATTGGACAAGACATCTTCTCTAGATGTCTTAGTATAACCATAAAAAACCTAATTTAATGGAGCATTCTTCCTCCTAGGTTAATGCCATCTTGAATGTGAAAATAAGACCTTCAGATAATTCTTTCAACAAAAGGCATTCTCTATTCTAGGATATTTGAAGTTTTGAATATAGATGAGGGCCTATTGAGATGAATTGAGAGACTAACTATAAATATATGAGGGTAACTCTTGATTGGATGTGACACCATATTTGTACTCTTGAAATCAAAACTAGATGGTGCTTGATCACATGCAAAGCGATCTACCCATACCTTATTTACTTTAGAGAATTTCCCATTGTGAAATGTTTTCAAGAATATAATGAACTTAATAGCCTATAATATTCTTCCAATACATGCCCCCTATCTTCAAAAATAAAAAATAAAAATTATTTTGCCTAATTTTTTTATTTTTTTATTTTTTTTTAAATAAATTGTTTTTGTCGCAATTTCAACACACAACAGAAATCCTGCGACGAATTTGCTATATAAACCACGAAAGTTGTCATCACAATTTAGACGCACAATAGAAATCATGCTATGGATTTGTTATATAAACCACGAAATTTGTCGTGGCAATTTCGACGTACAATAGAAATCCTACACTCAATTTTCTATATAAACCAAGAAATTTGTCGTTGCAATTTCGACACACAATAGAAATCCTACGATGAATTTTCTATATAAACCGTGAAAGTTGTTGTTGAAATTTTGACGCACAATATAAATCCTGTGACGAATTTGCTATATAAACCATGAAATTTGTATAGCGATTTCGTCACTATATACCATGTTGTCATCCCAATAGTGACGAACATTTCGATAGTCGATTTGTCACAATTTTTTCACTTCTTTTGCCTATAGTGTCGAGTGTGCGACGATTTCCCTACTGTGTCTCTCTTTCTACGAATTCTTCAGTTAGTCATGTTGGCGACAATATTTCTTTTTTTGTCGCAATTGTGGCAAGTTCCCTATGGTCGTCGTTCTTGCGACGTTAATTCAAGTTCATCGAACTTGCCACATCACATGAAATTATGTTTGAGAGACTCAAGATTCGTCTCAATATCCACGACATAACATCGCAAGAGCATCGAAATAGCCGTCGCAAAATGACCCAAATTTGCTAGTGAAATGATGGATGGCAATAGATTGTCAATCTGACTGTCTCTCACCATCATGGTTGGCCCAATTTTTCATTACCTCCTCCACCACCTGTAAATCCTAACGTTCATATTACCCCTGTGCATTCACTTTTTCAATCCTCACATGCTAGCAAAAGGATTAAAACCAATGTCCCCCATGTATAAGATAAAGGAAAAGTTGTTGCCTCCCCTTCCTCTCCTTCAAATGACTCTTCAAAATATGTATCCTCCCACATGCATCTGAAGGATGATTGTTCTCATGTTATTAGTCAAATACAACTTCAAGGTTCAAATCAACCAAGGGCTACTTCTGGAAAGTCCAAAGGGGGCAATAGTGATAAAATAAATATTGCCTCTCAGAGTGCCAAATATGGATTTTAATTTATGTGTTTTATGATTGAGTTGATGAAGACAGTGTTCTGTAGAAAGTTTTGGACAAAAAGCTATTTTTTGGGATAATGTGGATATTTACATATTTTTGGATATGATTTGAATTATTTACGATATTTAAATATTCAAATTTCGAAGGTATTTAAGGGAGTTACAAGGTGGCATGTGTTTTATCATTATCCATTTATGTTTTATTTTATAATTTGAAAAAATAAAGAAGGGAGTCACAAGGGGTCCCACCTACCTAGTTATTATTAAATAAAGACCCTTAACTATTATTATTATTATTATTTCTCCTAAACCAAATTAGTTAAGTCAAACTAACTTAACTAAAGAAAGTAGTTGAACTACTTCAACTTATTTGGAAGGCATAAAAGCTAAAGGAGAAGGAGAAACAAAGGGGGGAATAGAAGGAGAAAGCAAGACTAAGGTTTTCTCTTTTGATTTCATGAGATAGTTTAGTTTTCATTGATTCTTGAGTTCATTCAAAGCCTAATTCTCTTTTTGACAGCATGGTCCTATTGTAGACAACAAGGTCCAGAACTGAACCAAATCATTCAGATGCTTGTTTTAGAGGTGTTGATCCATCCTTGATAGTTTGTATATACTTGTATGTTTATGGATTAAGTTTCATAGTTTATAAAGGATATTTTGCAGAGTCAGATTGGCAGCAGTCTGTGGCAAGTTGATCCATATTATAAAGTTCAGTTTTTACTTCTTGTCAGAGTCATTTTGTATGGTTTTCATCGGGGATATCTAAATTAGACTTTGGTCCATGCCCTCACAGGGGTTTTGTAAAGAGAAAAACACTTTTGATTTCTTGGAATGAAATAAAGCATATTGTTATTTTGTCTCATTTGTGTGTATTTGTGACTTGGTTATTTTTTCTTTTTGATCTCCACATTTACTTTCTGTAATCTGTATATTTTTCAGAAACTTATATAAAAATTTCATGTTATTTTGCGACATTATTTTCATTAATAAATCATCCTAAACCCTTGTAATTAAAACTTGTGGATTGGGAAATTATTTTTGAGGCTATAAAACATAGGGTGATATTCCCAACTATCTTTTCCTAGCCAGGCAAGATTCGAAAATGTTTGAGTAAGATAATTCATATATTTTCCTCAACATGTACCACTGTACAATAGTTATGTACTACTATGGTTTTGAAACATATTGTATGGAATTGTAGTATTTTTTCACTACTAGATGATTTCCATGGAGACTACCCAACCGCTTGGAAGTAGTTGTGTGTTACTGTTTGATCGCAACACAGTTAGGAGGACTATGGCAGTAATTGTGTACTACTGGACTATGACAATAGTTATGTACTACTGGACAGTATGGGTAGGTGTGTGCTACTGGATGATTGCAACATAGTATTGGAGATTGTGACGAGCAATTTGAGCTACCGATGGCATGGTAGTAGTTGTGTGCTACTAGTTGATTGCAGAGTAGCCAGTGGACTACTAGATGAAGACATCGTGAAAGATACCTCCATAGCTAAGAGGGAGTGTTTATGTTTTGGTAGCTGCGGGAGGTACTTTCCCTCCTAGACGACCGTTCTTAGACGAGAAGAAGATTCTAGAAGAAAGAGAACCATTGAACATATGTGGAAATACCCTAGAAAAAAGTCAGCCCACAAGGAAATTATTAAAGTGAAAATAGAAACCTCCAGATAAGAAGTCAACCCACAAGAATTAATAAAGTGGAAAATGAATTATTCCAGATAAGAAGTCGGCCCCAATATTTCAGATAAGAAGATGGCCCTAGTACATTGACAAATCAATATGAATATAGTGACACCTTGCTCATTTGAAGACACACTCACTC
>JASDQU011403168.1:54499-72514 GCA_032191745.1 Picea mariana
CTTGTACGACCATCTGAGGTTTATGCCAGATCGTCCATCTATTGTATTGATCTTACATTGCTCATAATAAAAAGGTCAGATCTTTGCTTGTGCTTCTACATCTTGAATATATTGTGATCTCCATGTGTTGATGAATCTTGTATGCACTTAATAACTCAATAAATTAGTAGTAGTTAGTGATTCCAAGAAAGAATTTGGCTTGGGATCATTACATTTTTTCAATGTTAAATCAACATCAAATACACATCAAAGGTTTAACATATTCAATGTAACATAGATTTCATGTTCGTTAAGTGATGAAAAAGGTTTGTAAACAATTTTAAAACTATGTATATCATAGCATGTTTGGACATGTCTAACATCAATTATATGTCAAGTAGTGTCAGTTAACCAATGAATAATGGACATCAAATAAAAAAAATGAGCGTGGATATGGTTGGGTTTTCAACTTTTATTCAACAAGATACATGTTGCATAATCGACATCACCTACTCAAAGTTAATCTGACATTACGTATAATCATTTTCAACATGTATTTGATGTTTTTAACATGAATACATGTCAAAAAATGACCCCAAATGTAGTAGTGTCATATTGCATTGGTTTCTTCCATTTATGAGCCTTCTAGTTTTTTTGAGGAGGTGAGGTGTGATGGCTTGATGAAGGAGTATTATGGTTGGGTGTTTATTCTTTTTACAAGACCCATTGGTTGATTCCATGACTACAACATATACAAATTTGTAGATGACAACTTTTGGTGAGTTGCAAAGGGAGAAGCCTAGTGATTGTGAAAAAAAATTCCTCGTGAAGAGGGAGTATTAGCTTTCAAGTTTACTTTGAAAGTTTCTCACACCATGTTGTGGGGTTCTTCATGTGATTTTTGGTGCATGAAATATGGATGACACTTGGTTGTTCTTATTTTTCTGTGATGGACATGCACATATGGTAGTAGCTTACTCTTTCATTGCTAGACCTTGCTTGATGATTATGTGGCATTTACCCTTGGAGCATTGAGGACCTTAACAACATGGTGACTTCTTTATTATGGCCACATGGAGGTTTATTTTCTTTCTTGGAGTATGTCTTTCTTTGGAGGAGGGGCATTGAGCATCCTATAGGAGAGTGTTGAGCCCTAGATGGTATAGGAACACTTGGGTTCCTACATGGAGGCTTGTACTTGACTTGAGGATGCTTGGGTTGAGGGACTAATAATGTAGGTGTGGCGGACCCAAAATAGCACATTTCTTTGGAGGAGCATTAGATCCTTGAAGGATTATGGAGGAGGAGTGTTGGACACATCATGGAGTGGTCATGCCCTACTTCCTTGCGTGTTGTTCACATCACCTTGGAGCTTGAAATGTTTCATATTGGGGTGTAGTGCTTCACATGTGTGGACCTAATTGTTAGATATAGGTTTCTTGTAAGGGTTTAGGCCCACTTTATATTATTGGGCTCCCTTACCTCTCATATAAATAGAGCAAGGAGAGAGTCCTTTCACTCATTATTCATTCACCATATTGTGTAAGACATATAAAGAGAGTAGCACACTACTCTCTCTCTCTCTCGTGTAATATTTTCCATATCAAATTTCTTTTTTTTTAGCATTGGGGTTGTTGGAATATACACTAATACTGAGAGGAGGGGTGAATCGGTATTAGATAGATTTTTACGACTTTTTGTCTTTACCACTTTAAATAGTCATTACATAATCATCATAAGAAATGAAAAGAATTAACCATATCAACATAGATCAACACAAAGGCATATTACACAAATATTTAACGTGGAAAACCAAATGGGATGAAATCACAAAAAAATATTTATAAGATCTTGTAGGCACCAACCTCTCGTTACAATGATTGCAGGCACCAACTTGCAAGAGACACCAATCTCCACCAACTCAACAATAGTGTTTGCAAGCACCAACCTGCAAGAGACACCAATCCCCTTGGCTGGGCACCAACTCAACAACAATGTTTGTAGGCACCAACTTGCAGGAGACACCAATTCCCTTGGTTGAGCAGCAAGTCAGAAATAGTGTTTTCAAGCACCAACCTACACGAGACACCAATCCCCTTGGTTGAGAACCAACTCAACAACAATGTTTGCAGGCACCAACCTACAGAAAACACCAATCCCCTTAGTTGAGAACCAACTCAACATTAGTGTTTACAAGAACCAACCTACAGGAAACACGAATCCCCTTTGTTGAGCTCCAACTCAACACTACCTATAAATACTAACTCAATCTCCTCATGTTGTCAACAACACCAGATTATATATTTTCTCCAAGATTTCACCATTAAAAATTTGTTGCTATGTCTTCGTTGACATGGTGCCTTCATTCTGCATAGATCCAGAAATTACATGCACCTCCCAACCACCCTGAGATGATTACATTATCTTCTCTTTCATGGACATCCTCAAACCTTAGATCATCAGATATTTTCTTTTGTAGCTTGTATTTGCAAACTCATAAATCCTCACTCTATCACCATGAATGCATTCTTCCACTTCTCCACATACTTTCTCTCACACCTGAGAGCCTCATAATCGCAAAGCTCCACTTCCCTTCAAATTCACACTCACTATATCGAATCTGATTTGGGAATATTTATTTATACATTCTATGTTTTCACGAATTTGTCCACAAAAATAAATCCATGGTGTCATCCCTAACTCCCTTTACTTCTTCCTCAAAATCAGGGTTCAAAAAATTCCTTTGAAATCGGCTCAAATACCTTCCTTCTCACGCGATATGTTCGTTGGTTCTCAACACTCAACCATCATGTAATCTAGATCTTCATTGAATTTCCACCATTGATTTTCAATTGTGTTCATCGATACCATCGAGGTACCAAAACACTCAACACCACCTCAACACACAATAGTCGTCATAAATGGATCTTAATTAAATAGTGATCTTGATTTGTTCTCTCCTTGTCATGAGTACAATGATCGTCATCCTTGGGATAGAAAGAGCATGGGTATAAACTTCAATTTCAATGGATCTTATTTGATGATCTATTCTGATTGATCCTATGTTACTCACAGTATGAAATCCATGGCTTTGATTGCATCACTCCTTTAACCTACACGATGATTATCTCTCGCCTCTTCATTTTCTCTTTAATTGATCAGGTGGGACCCATGGAATATCTGCGGCTAAGATTGCATCTCACCTTCTTGCCAATCTACGGCTCATAAGAACTATTAGAGTTCCTTGTCATCGTCATCGTCGTAGTATGTTGATTGTTGGTAACATGGTCCACTTTGACGAACAACATATATATATTTGACTTCAACGGTTGAGATGATATCCTTAAGGTATTCACACCCAACTAGGTTCGTGACAGATCTACAACTCTCATTTCATTATTGTTTTTTGATCAATGATTCACATTGGCTCTTGGATATTTATTATCTTCGTCGTCTACTTCACTCTGAAAGATCTAATCCTATACGACCAACACTCGGGATATTCTCCAACCAAACCCTCTAAGGGATCAACGACTCTTGTTGGCTTATGGATTCCCTTGTCTTCATCGATGTATGTTCACCACATATCACTCTAGTTTTCACATGGGCATTGTTACCACGTGATTTGTACTTGCCCAAATCCCAAGGAAAGTAAGGGAGATTAGCGTAACAAACAAGATATCCTATCATCGTCACCTTAATAGTAAATCACCACTTTTTAGGGATATGCAGGGTCTACCCTAGGGGAGGCATCCTCGGTAACCTAAAGGGATGGAAAATTAAGGTTATGGTCAAGATATATTCCCCCCTCTCACTAGTTACCAAAGTCACTAAGTACATGTCTAAAAGATGAGGTTAATGAAGTGCTTGATGTACCTTCCTGGAACAAGACAATATAGCATGCATATACAATAATTCCAAGTAGAAATATGATAATAACACTTCAATAGAAAATGGATAGTGGAAATAAGTGCTAGTTGATATAAAATTGCAATAGTTAATAAGTTTACAACATCAGTTAATAAATTGTAACAACTGCAATAAAATCTCTTCAGAATTGCTTGAAACGATAGTGAAAATATAACATTTACTAAGAAGAATGATAATCCAATGTCATAAGAAACTTCTGAAGTGTTTAGCTAGCATTAAAAGTCAATTATGCAGAAAATTTGCTGCAATTAGATGGTTGTAGAAAACATTTATAACAACAGCAAGAAAGTTAGCGATCTAGGATAAACCAGGGTTAGAAATAGTTAGTAAAATATTAGGAGAAGAGTGTTTGAGTGTTTAATCAATCCTTCAATGAGAGAGAGGCAAGAACTAGTGTCTTCTAGGGCTTATGGAGTAAATTGGATGACTTCTTCAAAGGCTACAATTTAATTTTGATAATGCACAAAATTCTAAGAGGGAGAATGCATAGGAGAAGTAGTAACTTAAGTCCCCCTCTGCATTTTCCTCAAGAAACAAGATACTAGGGTGTAGGAAATTCTAGGCCCTAACACCTTGCTCTCCCTAGGATTCTTATGGGATAAAAATTAGGAAAAGATAACTAGGTCAAAACCTTAGAGTGCTAGCAATTTAGGGTTCTAGGGTTTGACTAATCACTAGATCAATTCAATGAAAAGCTTGGAAAATAGAAAGTAAGAAAGTAGAAATTTAAGTTCCTTACTTCAAGAATTAAGTATACCATGCAATTTCATAATCTTGTATGAGAAAAATAAAACCATATATAAACCATTCAATAGATGACAAAAAATGTAGATTTTACTTACTTACACCAAGAATAATCATGAAAATACCATGCAAGATCACCATAAAAGCTTCCAAGATTGATCTAACTTGCAAACATTATCCTTATCCAAGAGTGTGCCTCACAATTTCAGCCAATAGCCCTTACTAGGGCGCAAATTTCATACCTCTCCTATTGTGTGAGGAGTTATTGTGTCAAAAATGAAAGTACTTTATGTTTATTTATACAAAATTAGTGTCCTTTAATTAATTTTAGGTCAAAATAAGGCTGACTTGGCCAACTTACAAATAAATTCATATTTTACATAAATAAAATTAATTAGCATCTAAAGACACCTCCAAGGGTGACGTCATTTCCTTCTATGGTGAGGTTGAGGCCCTAAGGTGGAACGTTGATCCTAAAAGGTAGGGTTCTTGGACTCCAAATGCACYAGATGAAGCCCACACATGCCACTAGGCTCATAAATKCCTCCAAAACGAAAACCCTATCTTTGGATGATGTCTAGGGTTATGATGGTGACATCCTGGGCCTTCAAGGGCCAGCGTCCATGTGGAAGAGCAAGATCCCCCTGAGTCTAGGTCTGCTAGGGTGCCTCCAAAGCCAACATCCTTCTTTCTTCCTAGTGCAAATCTTCAATGTATTCTTACCCCTTACTGGGGTTACAACATCCATCTGTGGGATTTAAGCCCCCCCATGAAGGTCCAATCTAATCTTTTCCTCATGTGTACCTGTCCACTGAGAAAATTCTTGTAGCAACAACAAGTATGCCCTCCAGGGGTTCATAAGTCACATGGATCATAACAAGTAAATCACATCCAATAATTAAACTACCCAATCATATGCATCAAACCCCCCTCAACCATGACAAATTCTCAAAGACGTTATGCAATTTGACAATTTAGGTTTGGAGAAGGTCTCAAGGCATCCTATTGGGATAAACTCTCTTAAGTTTGGGGTGTTTCCTAGGTGGGATATAGTCCAGATCATGTAACTGTATGAGGTGGTATGGGGTAAGTGTTTGGGAATAGGGTGCATGTGATAACAGGTAAATGTAAAATTTAACCTTTGGGTGCCTTTGTAGAGGGAGAGTTGCACATTGTCATAAATGTTATTGTTTCCTAGCCCATTCATTACCTTTTACTCTTAGCTTTATTTATTTTGATATTTTATTTTTGTGGTTCAAGGGAAAAGTTGAGGGCCACTGCCCTAGCTTGATTACTAGAGGTGACAATGTTATCCACAAACACTTCACAGAAATGAGAAGGTTGGCTCATGATGAGACCCCATTTCTCTTGGCTATGCCACCAAGAGCCACTACCCTGGTTTGGTGACCAGACATGTGGTAGTGTCATACCGTTGCATGCCCATGGTCATAATAGGTTGGCTCGTGATGAGACCTGCTATCCATCAACTAGTACTTTGAGTGTTTATGAATATTATGGATCCCCTATTATTACTGAGAATCTTTTTATTGCTTTCTCGGGGATCCCTAGGTGAAACATCTCAAAGGTTTAAATATTGGTTTTTAACTCTTGTTAGCTAATTTTACCCTCTAGGCCTTTAGCCCCTTCTTCCCACGAGGTAAGGTACAACCCTTCCTAGTGTAACCATTCCCAATTCCCGAACAAAGGTAGGGGAGATGAGAGGAATAAAGATGGAAAGTGGTAAGTATGGAGGGAAAGTGATGAACTTTTACAGACCCACCTAGTGGAAACCCATCCTAAAGGGATATCAACTTACTAGGGCACCATGTCACCCTTCCAGGTATGAACGAGGCAAAGAGAATAGTTTCCAAGAAAACATCATGAAATGAAGAAGATTTAAATGCAACATATTCAAGTGATTCAAAAATTGAATTGACACATACCATGATACTCGGACTCATTACCTCATGGAGAAAGACTTATTGTTTCTTCAGGACCAGGCTGGTGGGGATGGATATTGTTGTTGATGATGAATGGACTGCACTGAAGAAAAGAGGGGCCCTATGGGGCCATGCTCAAGTAATACTCCTTTTAGTAATCCATGTCTAGGACCTATGGGCCTTGAGATGTGATCTCCTTAGTTATCCCTAGGGTAGGGGATAACATCTGGCTCCAACTCGGGGACTTGATATAGAGGAAAATGAGGAATTGGGGTCTAGGACGACAGGTTCTAGGGAGTTGTCGTGACAGCGTCTGGAGCCTGGTATGGAAGTCCTTAACAACCTCATTCTCAACCTTCCTTATGTGCATAAGTCTCTATAGCAACTTGTCTATATCCTCTTTGACATTCCATCTTCTAAGGAAAAATTCCTCTAATTGATCCATAGATGTAATACTAGCATTAGGGAGGCCATTGTACCATCTTCTAGCATCGTTATGAAGAGTAGTAGAGAAAAGTTTCATTGCTAAGTATTCAGTGTTGCCACTAATAGGATGGAGATCAAAGAAGGCCCAAAAGTCACGCATATGGTCCTCAACATTCTCTTCATCACTACCAGTGAATTTAAGGATCCATTTTACATACCTTGGAGGCATTTGTTGGGGATACCATGATATTTTACTCATATCCAAGGGTTTAAAATTTCTTGGGTCCCATTGAGAAGCCATGTTTATCTTAATCATCAGTGGAGTCACCAGATAATCCTTCTAAGGATTATAAAAGGGAAAAGAGGGAATCACCCTCAGTAAGATTTGAAAAGTGAAAGGCTTTGAGAAAAAGGCTTACCAAAAAATTTTCCTTCAAGTAAAATTGACTCAGTGTTCCCCGGCAACGGTGCCAAAATTTTTATCTCGCAATCTGTAATTTCCCAAATCCCAAGGCAAGTAAGGGATATTGGCATAACAAATAGGATATACTATCATTGTCACCTTAATAGGAAACTCCCACTTTTTAGGGATAGCCAGGGTCTACCCCAGGGGAGGCGTCCCTGGTAACCTAAAGGACTGGAAAATTAGGGTTATGGTCAATATATATTCCCCCCTCTCACTGGTTACCAAAGTCATTAAGTCTATGTATAAAAGATTATCTTAGTGAAGTGCTTGATGTACCTGTCCGGAACAAGACAATATAGCATGCATATACAATAATTCCAAGTACAAATATGATAATAACACCTCAATAGACAATGGACAGTGAAAATAAGTGTCATCTATTATAAAATTGCAGCAGTTAATAAGTTTACAACATCAATTAATAAATTGTAATAGCTGCAATAAAAGCTCTTCAAAATTGCTTGAAAAGATAGTGAAAAGATAGCATTTACTAAGCAGAATGATAATCCAATGTCATAAGCAACTTCTGAAGTGTTTATCTAGCATTAAAAGTCAATTATGCAGAAAATTTGTTGCAATTAGATGGTTGTAGCAAACATTTATAACAACAACAAGAAATTTAGCGATCTAGGATAAACTAGGGTTAGAAATAGTTAGTAAAATCTTAGGAGAAGAGTGTTTGAGTATTTAATCAATCCTTCAACAAGAGAGAGGCAAGAACTAGTTCCTTCTAGGGCTTATGGAGTCAAGTGGATGGCTTCTTCAAAGGCTACAAGTTAATTTTAATAATGCACAAAATTCTAAGAGGGAGAATGCATAGGAGAAGTAGTAACTTAAGTCCCCCTATGCATTTTACTCAAGAAACAAGATACTAGGGTGTAGGAAATTCTAGGCCCTAACACCTTTCTCTCCATAGGATTCTTATGGGATAAAACTTACCAAAATATAACTAGGTAGAACCCTTAGAGTGCTAGCAATTTAGGGCTCTAGGGTTTGACTAGTCACTAGATCAATTCAATGAAAAGCTTGAAAAATAGAAAGTAAGAAAGTAGAAATTTAAGTTCCTTACTTCAAGCATTAAGTATGAGAAAAATAAAACCATACATAAACCATTCAATAGATGACAAAAAATGCATATTTCACTTACTTACACCAAGAATAATCATGAAAATACCATGCAAGATCACCATAAAAGCTTCCAAGATTGATCCAACTTGCAAAAATTATCCTTATATAATAGTGTGCCTCATATTTTCAGCCAATATCCCTTACTAGGGTGCAAATTTCAGACCTCTCCTCTTGTGTGAGGAGTTGTTGTGTCAAAAAATGAAAGTACTTTATGTTTATTTATACAAAACCAGTGACCTTTAATTAATTTTAGGTCCAAATAAGGCCAACCTAGCCAATTTACAAATAAATTCAGATTTCACATAAATAAAATTAATTAGCATCTAAAGACACCTCCAAGTGTGATGTCATGCCCTTATAGGGTGACGTTGAGGCGCTAAGGTGGAACGTTGAGCCTAAGAGGTAGGGCACTTGGCCTCCAAAATCGCCAGATGAAGTCCACACGTGCCACTAGGATCATAAATTCCTCCAAAACGAAAACCCTAGCTCTCGATGATGTCAAGGGTCATGATGGTGATGTCTTGGGCCTTCAAGGGCCAACGCCCATGTGGAAGAGCAAGATCCCCCTTGGTCTAGGTCTGCCACGGTGCCTCCAAAGAAAACGTCCTTCTTTCTTCCTTGTGCAAATATTTAATGCCTTCTTACCCCTGAATGGGGTTACAACATCCATCTGTGGGATTTAAGCCCCCCATGAAGGTCCGAGATAATCATTCC
This sequence comes from Picea mariana, assembly GCA_032191745.1. NCBI lineage: Eukaryota > Viridiplantae > Streptophyta > Pinopsida > Pinales > Pinaceae > Picea > Picea mariana. Next base: position 63,827 of record JASDQU011403168.1, read on the forward strand.
CTCATGTGTACCTGTCCATTGGGAAAATTCTTGTAGCAACAAAAGTATGCCCTCCAGGGGTTCATAAGTCATAGGGATCATAACATGTAAATCACATCCAATAATTAAATTACCCAAACATGTGCATCAAAACCCCTCAACCCAAACAAATTTTCAAAGACGTTATTCAATTTGACAAGTTAGGTTTGGAGAAGATCTTAGGGCGTCCTATTGGGCTAACCTCTCTTAAGTTTTGGGTATTTCCCAAGTGGGATCTAGTCCATATGATGTAAGTGTATGAGGTGGTATGGGGTAAGTGTTTGGGCATAGGGTGCATGTGATAACAAGGAAATGTAAAATATTACATGTGGGTGCCTTTGTAGAGGGTGAATTGAACCTTGTCATAAATTCTATTGTTTCCTAACCCATTCATTTCCTTTTACTCTTAGCTTTATTGCTTTTGATCTTTGTTTTATGTGCTTCAAGGGAAAATATAAGGGCCACTACCCTAGCTTGATGACCAAAGGTGAAAGTGTTATCCACAAACACTTAATGAAAATGAGAAGGTTGGATCGTTATGAGACCCCCTTTCTCTTGGCTAGGCCACCAAGAGCCACTACCATGTTTTGGTGACCAGACAGGTGGTAGTGTCATACCACTACATACCCATAGTCATAATAGGTCGTCTCGTGATGAGACCTCTTGTCCATCAACTAGTAATTTGAGTGTTTATGAATCTTATGGGTCCCCTTTTCTTACTGAGAATATTTTTACTGCTTTCTCAGGGATCCCTAGGCGAAGCATCTCAAAGGTTTCAATATTGGTTTTTAACTCTTTCCAGCTAATTTTACCCTTTGGGCCTTCTTCCCATGTGGTAAGACAGAACCCTTCCTAGTGTAAGCAATCCAAATGACCGAACAAAGGTAGGGGAGATGAGAGGAATAAAGATGGAACGTGGTAAGTATGAAGGGAATGAATGATGACCTTTCACATACCCACCTAGTGGAAACCCATCCTAAAGGGAGATCAACTTACTAGGGCACCATGTCACCCTTCCAGGTATGAATGAGGCAAAGAGAATAATTTCCAAGAAAATGTCATGAAATGAAGAAGAATTCAATGCAACATATTCAAGTGCTTTAAAAATCAAAGTGATACATACCATGATACCCGGAATCATTACCTCATGGAGAAAGACTTACAGTTGCTTTAGGAACAAGCTCGTGGGGATGGATATTGTTGTTGATGATGAATGGATTGCATTGAAGAAAATAGGGTCCTTCCAAGGCCATGCTCAAGTAATCTACCTCTCGGTACTCCATGTCTAGGACCTGTGTGCCTCAAGACATGATATCCTTATTTATCCCTAGGGTGGGCGATAAGAGGCATCCTTGTCACTTTGATCACCAAGTTGTTACAACACATCACCATGATGTCACTTTCTTTCCTTGATATGGATCATCATAGATCCAATAATTTTTGTTGCACCTGATCACTCCAACAACTCAAACGTGTCGTCAACGACCATGATTCTCAGTTCTTCGTCCCTCCAATAGATCAATGGTTCATGTTAACCCGTAGTTTCTCCCATCAGAGTTCCAATGTAGCCTCACACTCAAACACTCTGATGGCCTTGTCATCCGATCAATGGTCAATATTCTCTCCCGCAAACCACTCTGATAAATCAATGTATGTTCTTGAGTCTAAGTCTCCTTCATCGTCAAACTCCCAATCACCTTGTATGATCTGACCAACCATCCAGATAAGTTCATTACTCTGAATCAACGATGTGATTTATTTTGATTTGAACACATGGATTTCTTCATGGTAACATTCTGATTTTAGACTTAGCCAATTCTAGGTTTTAGCACTTCTCTGATCTCCTTCTTTTCGCCTTCATTCATAGGGTAAACACGTGTATCTCTATAATAATTTCATAAATGCACAAACATATTTTCACATATAGGATTATCAACGTTTGGGGACATTCTTTGTTTGTTTGGATGGTCTAATTCTCTTTGGTCTTAACAGTCTGGATGCCTCCTCTATTTGTCTAGTTCAATCCTTGGACTTGTCATTTACACAATGATGCAAGAGCATCACTGGAAAGCATGCAGAGCAGGACCTATCAGCATCTCAGAATCTATACAGAATATCAACGCTAGCAGTTATGGTAGATATTTTGAAGTCCACCTTAACTCAGCGCCAAAAAAATATTTTGAGGCACGCTTGAGTGATCACCAGCGAAGTGGGAGTTTCCTCTCTAACTCTGGAATGTGATTGGACTAAGATAGTCGTAGGTTAGGTTTTGACGTAGAAAAGTAGTCAAGGGGAACCCTAATATCCCTCTGAGATAAATAGAGGTTTTGTATGCCCAAATGAGGCTAGTTGGAAGTTCATTGCAAGTTAGTAGGAGATTTTTGGGTTTTTCATTTTTTTTTGTTTTTCATTTTACAGTTGTAGCCATTTTTTACTTTGGAATATAACATAGGAAAATTGATCCAATGCATGGTGTGGACATTGTTTTCAATTCCCTGTTATTGTGTTTTCATGAATGAATGAATGAATTTTGTTATGAGAAGATGGAACTGTGAATGTTAAGATAAGTTTCAATTGTTTCTGTTCTATCGAGTGGTGCAAAGTGTGCACACAGAATGCAAGGAGTTCATTGACGAAATCTGTTTCGATTCCGAAGCTCAGAAGAGATAGCATGAAACTTTCTCTTTGCAAGGAGTGCAAAGTGACTGTTGCAAGGAGTGCACGGTTGTCTACAGGAACTCAAACCTGTGCAAGAATCTAGTGCAAAGTGTGCACAGAGAAAAAGGAGAACATCAGGAGGGCGAGAGGAATTTCTCTTCAAAAAATCCTTTGGATATGAGTTATTGAAATCCCTGAATGCAAGGAGTGTGTTGGAAGTCAAAGTCTTCACGAGACCAAGTTCATGAGGGATAACATTTTCAGAAGCGCAGTTGAAGTCCGAGAGACGGACTCACGGGAAGTTCAAAATATCAAGAGGAGGAGCGGAACCAACCGTTAGATTGGATGCAGAGGGAATCTAGACCATTAGATTAACGTCGAGTGACTAGAAGAAGTGTGGGGAGAAGATCAAATCTGGACCATTAGATTTGAGCATGTGGACCAATAGTCATTGGGTCCAGAGATAAGTGCATGGACTTTAACCCTTGTGAAGTGCACAGGGTAAGCAAACTCATGAACCCCAAGTTAGTGAAATGATCATAGTCATTGATCAAAGGAAAGTGTGGGTCGTATATCTGGTCCCAAGGAATTCACGAGTTTGGATATTGGGAGAAGAGAGGGAAGTAGCCCTCCAACTTCACAAAACGTGAAGTCCTATGTTCGTGAAGGAGAAAGCAAGACCATCGGATCACATAGATTGTGGACCATTGATCTGGCATAAGGAGAGCCCATATTTTGGGATTTTGGAAATTGGGAAGATGAGCGAATAAAATCTTCCAGGTAGGCAAAACTTGAAACCATGAAGCGCTCGAGAGATTGGACCCATGCCATAGTGAGGGGTCATATCGTCAAAGGTTAAGGGAGGAGCTAACACATGCTAGGCCCCACTTCGAGATTCAGGAGTCGGAGAGTCGGGGTTGGTGCAGGTGAAAACACCTGACACGTGAAGTCGTGAAGCCCCTTCTGGTCATGCGGGTGGTCATAGTCGTGGTCACGAAAGGGAAGGCATTCAGGCTGGGAAGAGATAAGCGCCCAGTTCGAGTGGAAGTTGGACATTGCTCAGGAGAGAGCCTATGGGTCTCATACGACCTACGCATTTGGAGAAAGGACCTATGTAAGTGGGTTTGGGGTCCAGCAGGGACCCAAAGAGTCAACATGACTCAGTTTCTTGATCGATCCTAGACCGAGAGGTCGCGTAGCCCTTAGGAGAAGAGGGGGGTCTGCATCAAGTGGTATCATAGCTTGGTTTTTTTATGTAGACCACAAACAAAAGAAATATGATGAAAGTATATAGTCGGATACCATCAAGTAGTATCATAGTAGAAAATTTTGCTTGCAGACAGTAGGCAAGAGAGAGGAGGCATAAAGGAATTAAAGTTGTACTCTGTGTGTAGCAGACAATCAACACAATGCCACCAAGGAGACGAGTGGAAAGGGATATGCAAGAACTTCGTGCAATATTAGAGGCGAGAACTTTGTGCAAGATTAGAGGCAATGGAGGCAATGCAGAGACAAGAAACTGATGTTGGAGACATCAGCGATGCAGAGAGTGAAGAAGATGTGGGCGATAATGTCGTCAGAGAATATGCAGGAGAGGATGTTGCTGAAGAACACTTTCTAAGAGTAGTTTCCATATTGAGAGGCAGAGCCAAGATAGAGGTCCCAATGTATGAAGGAAATCTAGATGTTGAAGAGACATTGGATTGGATAAGATCCATGGACAAATATTTTGACTATGAAGACGTTGATGAGGAAAGAAGGGTGAGACATGATATCACCAGACTAAAGGGACATGCAGCATTGTGGTGTGATGAACTACAAGCTGAGAGGAGAAGCAAAGGAAAGCAGAAGATAAAGAGCCTGGAGAGAATGGTATCCAAGTTGAATTCTAAGTTCATTCCCAAATATTACCAGATCAATATGTTCAGGAAAATGCAGAACTTGAGACAGAAAGGGATGACAGTTAAGGAGTACACAGAGGAGTTCTATAGGATGAACATCAGAACTAGAAAAAGAGAGAGAGATGAAGAGAAATTTTCCAGATATATAAATGGACTGAGATATGAGATCTAGGATGAGATCAACATGATTTCAGTTAGGACAGTGGAGGATGCTTATCAGTTTGTGATGAAGGCAGAGGAGAAGTTGGCCAGAAAAAAAAGCCAACAAGGAAGAGGTAAAAGACTAGCCCCAAACAAAAGGAAGGGATTTACCCATGATAGAACACATAAGTCTAAGGATGAGACTGAGAAACCACATGGTCACATGGAAAGAGGAGGAAGTTCCCAAGAAAGACAGGGTGGTGGAAGAATTTCTTCTAGAGGAAGAGGAGGAGGAGAAGTAAGATGTTATGCCTGTGGAAAGATAGGACACATGTCTTGGGAATGCCCCGAGAAAAAGAAGGAAGGAGGAGGTGAAGCTCACATTTAAGAAGCACAAAGAAGAGATGTTGAAGCAGAAGGAGCAGAGGATGGAAGATCCCTGATGTTTAGTAAATTTCTCTTAAAACCAGAGGTAGAAGTCGAAAAGCCAATGTAGAGGAACAATATCTTCAGAACAGCTTGCAAGACTAAAGACATAATATGCAAGGTGATAATTGACAGTGGGAACATTGATAACATAGTATCCATGGAGATGGTGGAGAAATTGGAGCTGGAGATAACTGCACAACCGAAGCCATACAAAGTCTCATGGTTGCAGAAAGGACACCAGGTAATGGTTACTAAACAATACTTGGTTGAATTTAAGATAGGAGGATATAGAGATGAAATTCTGTGTGATGTAATTCCCATGGATGTATGCCATATTTTTTTTGGAAGACCATGGAAGTTTGACAGGAACATCATTCATGATGGGAGGAAGAATACATACATGTTAGAGAAGAATGGTAGAACACACATGTTGTTCCTAATAGATGAGAAGAAAGTGAAAGAGGAAGCCAACACAAGCATACTTCTCATGAGCGGGAAGGAACTCCTGAAAGAAGTCAAGGAAGAACAAGAGATGTAGTTCATTGTGGTGAGGAAACCTAGAGTTATCCTTACAAGTACTTCGATGGATGATTTGCTTGAAGAAATTTAGGAATTGTTGGATAATTTTGCTGACATAGTGGTGGATGAGCTGCCTAACTCATTTCCACCCATCAAAAGTATCAGTCACCATATTGAATTGATACCAGGATCAAGTCTTACAAACAAAGTGGCATACAGATTGACACCTCGAGAGAATGAGGAAGTGAATAATCAAGTCCAGGAATTGTTAGACAGGGGTTTGGTCAGAGAAAGATTGAGCCCATGCGCAGTACCAACTGTGTTGAGTCCAAAGAAAGATGGAGGATGGAGAATGTGTATAGACTCAAGAGACATTAAGAAGATCACCATCAAGTATAGATTTCCTTTACCAAGAATGGATTATTTAATGGACTGTTTAAGTGGAGAAAATTTCTTTTCCAAAATAGATTTGAAAAGTGGATATCACCTTATTAGGATGAGAGAAGGTGATGAGTGGAAAACAACCTTTAAGACAAACAAAGGTTTGTATGAATGTCTTATTATGCCATTTGTCTTAAAAAATGCCTCGAGTAATTTTATGAGGTTGATGAATGAAATACTGAAAGATTTCATTGGCAAGTTTGTGGTTGTATATCTGGATGATATACTGATCTTTAGCAGAACTAAAGAGGATCATTTGAGACACCTAACACTAGTGATGAGGAGATTACAGCAAGAGAAGTTGTTGATAAATCTGAAGAAGTCCTCTTTTATGAATACATAACTCATTTACTTGGGTTTTGTGATCTCTTCAAATGAACTGAAGATGGATCGAGAGAATGTTAAAGAAATCAAAGAATGGTCATCACCAAGGAGTATGTTTGAGGTAAGGAGATTCCATGGATTAGCAAGTTTCTATAGGAAGTTCATCAAAGACTTCAGTGGAATTTGTGCACCAATGATGGATACAGTGAAGAAGAAGCACAAGTCTTTTAAATGGAAGGAAGAGGTCGAGAAGAGATTCAATATACTAAAGGAGAAAATAGCAGAACAACCAATTTTGGTCTTGTCGAATTTTGAAAAGACATTTCAAGTAAGATGTGATGCAAGTGGAGTTGTGATTGGAACAATTTTGAGACAGGATAACAGACATGTTGCCTATTTCAGTGAGAAGTTAAATGAGACCAAGAGAAAATATTCCACGTAAGATAAGGAGTTTTATGCCATAATTCAAGCCTTGAAGAAGTGGAGACATTACCTTGTCCCATGGGAATTTGTCTTGTATAGCAATAACCAGGCTTTACAATTCATAACCAAACAGGAAAAACTGAATTAGAGGAACGCAAAATGGGTTGATTTTATGCATAATTTTACTTTTGTCATAAAACATATTGTTGGGAATGCTAACAAGGTTGTTAATGCATTAAGCAGGAAATTTTTTATTCTATAGGAATTTCAAGTGAAGACCTTGGGGTTTGAGCACCTTAAGGACATGTATTGTGATGATATGGATTTCAAAGAAGCATATGAATCATGTGCAAATCTTGTGCTGAGAGATAGGAGCCAGTAGGCAGAGTACATGATCCAAGAGGGATTGTTGTTCAAGGGAAATCAGTTGTGCATACCAAAGTGTTCAATGAGGGATAACCTTTTGAAGGAAAAGCATACTAGAGGATTGGTTGGACATTTCGGCCATGATAAAACGTTTGCACAGTTGAGGAGTTCATACTATTGGCCAGGTATGAAAATAGAGGTGATAAAGTTTGTGAACAGGTGTAGAATCTGCCAACATGCAAAAGGAAAAAGATAGAACACTGAATTGTATCAACCATTTCCAATACCAAAGAGGCCTTGGGATGTAATAAGCATGGATTTTGTGTTGGGACTACCAAGAACACAAGAGTATTTCATTCCATATTTGTGGTGGTGGATAGATTTTCAAATATGGCACACTTTATCCCATGACAGAAGACCAGTGACGCAACGCATGTTGAAAATCTATTTTTCAAGGAAGTTGTGAGACTTCACGGCCTACCCAGAAGCATTGTCTCAGAAAGAGACACAAAATTTGTTGGTCACTTTTGGAGAACACTGTGGAAGAAGTTGGGGACATATTTGTCCTTCAGCTCATCTTATCACCCTCAGACAGATGGATGGACTGAGGTGGTAAACAGAAGTTTGGGAAACTTATTGAGTCTGGTCACCGAGCATCATAATCAGTGGGATCAGATTCTGCCACAAGCAGAATTTGCATACAATAACTCACCAAACATGAGCACTAGAAAGAGACCATTCCAAATATTGTATGGAATGCAACATAGGGGATTATCTTAGCTGAGAGACTGGAACAGAATGAGATCAGGAGTGCTGGAGAAAAATATTTTTCTAGAGAAATGTAGAGGCTCCATAGCCAGATCAGAGGAAATTGTAGATTTCTAGCCAGGATTACAAACAGAGAGCTTATCAACATCGCAAAGAACTTCAATTTGAAGTAGGATATCGAGTTTTGGCACATCTTAGGAAAGAAAGGTTCCCTAGGGGAACATATAACAAGTTAAAAATGAATAATATAGGGCCATGTAAGATATTGAGGAAGTTTGATGAAAACACCTATGAGATTGAGCTGCCAAATGATGTGGGCATATCACCCATATTCAATGTTTCAAACCTATATTCTTACAGGAAGGATGACACAGAGGGATCAGAAGATCAAGAGAATATTCAGTGGGACAAACAAATGCATATAGGAGAAAAAACACAGATCAAGAAGATTGTTAATCAAAGGATTGGCAAAAAGACTAGGAGTGATCAGGGGATCAAATTTTGCTCAAAATTTCAAAGTGCTCGGAATGCGACGAAACCAGTGCCATTGCGTCCGTCTCGTTTTCCTAATTCTGATGGTATATTTACTTTGTCAAACGGGCTCCGTATGGAGAAGATATCGTGTTCTATTCTTCAAGTCAAACAGGCAAAAATTTTGGTGCTGACTGTACAGTCTGTACAGTCCGTACAGTCTGATGTG
>JASDQU011403169.1:0-29640 GCA_032191745.1 Picea mariana
ATTGACTCGGTTTTACTGAGTGTGCAGGGTTTTGGACCTTGAGGATGCAGAGGCATCGATGGAACCCCTTGGACTCCGGATTGAGTCAGGGAGTGTGCTATTTGGGTTGATTTATTTATTGTGATATTTTATTGATTTGATGATATGATGTGGACATGTTCTGACACGTTTGTTGATGATGCAGGCTGACGATAGCTTGCCGACCAGACTCACATATGGAGTAAATGTGTCACACATGATTTCCAGAGAGGTTGAGGGAGAGGTGTGGACAACAGCCCTGCCATAGCCTACTAGCACTGCCGTTGTGGCTCGAACTGTAGGTTAACTATTACCTAGTTCGAGAGGATCCACGATGTCGTGAGGGAAAACTGTGACAGTCNGGGAGACTAAGGGCTTCTAAGGAATAAGGCCCCCGCCTTATTGCGTGCCCTTAGTCTCCCACAAGTTCACCTGGTGGAGTGTTGACTCCAGGGGTTATTGATGTCTACCAATCATTCAAGTTGGCGAGTGGCACCCTTGGAGCATGTGGTGCATCCTGAAGGGCACGTCGCGCAAAAGAAACATAATAGGCGAGTGGCACCCTTGGAGCATGTGGTGCATCCTGAAGGGCACATCACGCAAAAGTAACAAACAAGGCAAGTGGCATCCTTGGAGCACGTGGTGCGTCCTGAAGGGCATGTCGCATTGATGGTGATAAATGAACAAACCTAGATGGCCCTAAGACATTTAATGCCTTAAGAAATCCTTAAACAAATTCCCTAACCAAATGTCGCCAAATTCAGAATCTAAGTCCTAAGTCTAAAACTTCTCTAGGGTTAAAATTGAGTCTAACCTTAAGAAAAAGACACTAAAAATAAAAATAAAAATTTAAACTAAAACCCACTTAAGTAGTAGTTTAGTCTTCATAAAATTCTTGGGGTAAATGAAGAGAGTAAGAATTTAATTAAAAGTAGTGGATTTAAAAAATTGCAAAGAAGAAATTAATTCTCAACTTGTGAAAGTACAAAAGATATTAAATTAATAATAAAAGGAAAAGATTAAATAGTGCAACTGCCATTTTGTCTTTATTAAAAGGGGAAAGAAGGGAAAAATAAAAATTAGGAAACTAAAAATTGGAAGAAACATAATAAAGGAAAGAAGGGAACTTATGGTAAAAGGGCGACGTAAACATAGTAAAGAATCTGCAATAAAGAACCTTCTAATTTGAGCTAAATTAGCAACATCATTTTTAAGGGAAAGTATTTAAAACATGTAAGGGAATCCAGGGACACCTAGGAGTAAAAATAGGAGTAACTCTAGGTGAGTGAGGGAAATGAGTCATTTAATAAATTAAAGAAAATAAATTTTGGAGGAAAGTGGGGGATGAATGACACTTGTACGATGGAGAAATTTTAGATGATTTCATTAAAACTTAAATTAAAAAGGGATTTAGGGAAAGTTTGAAGGTCTAAAACTCTATAAAAGAAAGGGAAGAGAAGGAAGAAGGAGATCGGTTGTAAGCGTAACATTACGCTGCTGGAATTGTGCCTTGACTGATTACTGGTGAGGAGTTGGGTTATCCCAGCTTGGATGGGAGTGGTAGCTCAGCCTTGCAAGGCGAGCTGGGAGCTATACTTACCATCTGTAATTGTGTGGCCCCTTTGCGGCTCGGGGGGATAAGGGGGAAGAATATTACCCCTAGCGATTGGCTGGGAGGTACCGGTGAGGTATCGACGGTCAACAAGCGGGATAGCTCGGAGCGCGGGATGTCATTCGAAGCAGGCGTTAAGGCAATGGTATGCACTTTTATTTTGTAGAGTAGAATGCATTATATAATACGTTTGTATCTGAATCTGGATTGTAAATGAAATTGGCATGTTTATATCTTTTTTTATCTCATTTTACTTCGCCTTCTTATTTCACTGGACAATCCTGCGTTTTTAAATTGTTGACTGCGTTTTATGCATGCATGGATAAATCGACTCTGCGTCTAAGTTTAGATGAACAACCCAACTCTGTGTTATTGAGCTTTGACGGAGATATCTATCTCTGCACCTTGTGTTGATGGATTTTTGGCTTGTTCTTGTAATTACGTTTGCATGTGATTAACTGTCCTCTGCCTAATAGTTTTCCCTTCTACATTTAAACTTTAGCAAATCATGGAGAGACAGGTTTGGGGAATAGTCGATTTCTCCTTCAGCATTTAAATCCTTGCAAACTTGAGTTGATTGTCTTCTACGCTAATCATTTTTCCCTTTTTGCAATTAAACGACAACGAATCTTTATTGGTACTGTTCTTGCGTTGACCGTTACCTATTGCATGGCAGCTTGATTGACTGTTAGAGACTGCGTATTCTCCTTTTTCTGAAAGCAATTTCATATTCCCATGATTTTCTTGTGAACTATTAATCTTTCACTGCGTGTTTTTTTTCTTTATTGTGATTAGAGGACGACGATTCCTTTATGTTGCATTTCTCTGCAAAATTTTGTGTGGTAAATCGTTGTAGGTTACCCACGACATTCAACACCTTCTCTGCAATATTTTGTAGTTTGTTTTCTTGGCGATGGGGAGAATACCCATGTTGATTCATGCTCTTAAACTCTGCAACGGGATGATGTTTTTATCTTTGCGTTTTTGTTTTTATCCCTGCATTTTTTTCGTTGTTATTTTCTGCGTTGGGGTTGGATTTCCTGGGGCGAGCTGGGGGAGGTTGATACCTGCACCAAGATCGCCCACATATCTCTGCTCTGTGCATTTTTTTTGTTTCATTTTTGGTGCGATTCATGGGGGATACCCATGCGAATTCGACCCCTAAACCTCTGCATTTTGGGGGTTGGTGCTTCTCTGCAACCTTGAAGGTTACCCACGCGAGTTCGACACCATATCCTCTGCTTTTTTTTGGTTCTTTCTGTCTTGACAAATTGGAGGAGGATAACCACCCAGTTTCAACCACCTAAATCCCTGAGTTTGGGTTACAATCACTACAATGCCCACGACTTCCTGGAAACGTCTGATCTGCGTTTGGGTATCCGGGTTGACTGATATAAAAAAAAATTCCTTTGCTGAGTTGAGTGTGATTCCTGAAATTTTCCATTTTGGCAGCATGTTGGGTTCAAACCGCCCATTCAACATTGTATCGCCTTACCTTGGATGTCAGCGAGAACTCCTGATTAAATTGATTAGATTTTGGTGGCCATCAATAACAAACAACGTCGATTCCTTCTTTTTATATTTTTCTTTTCTGGTCATCACGTCATGTATTGTATTGTGTGGTTGTCGACAGACAATGTTAATTTTCTCTTTTAATTATAGCGATAAGGGTGCTTGCTCTTATAGTTTTTCATCTGATACGTATAAGGAACTTATTACACCCAACCTGGATTACGTTTTACTGTGGTAGGACCACCGATGACCCAATGCCAGGAGGATTTCTCTAAGCTGAATAGATCACCTTCCGGGTTTTACAATATTTCTACTAATAAGAAATTATGAGTCTCCTTAAGATAGACGGATTTTATTTTTAAAGTTTTTCCGGTAGTTGGTTTCTAGATTTAAGGAAGTTTACTAATTGCTGCAATCCGTCAGATCCAAGTGATGGATTTATTCGGTTAAATTAGCATATGAATGTGGATGGCCAACCTGAGTTGATTTGTGAGCCAACTCGTCTCAATGCTTATCCTTGTCTTTTGTAAATGCGTGAGCCTTGTCCTTAAATGCTTACCATCGTTTTTATTTATTTATTATTAACAATCTTGTCAATTTCTTCAAGTCAAGACAGGTTTCTGATGCCGCACTATTCCCTTTAATTTATTCATTGCCCTCAAGATATCCAGGCTTGCTCCATTTATGGCGAATTATTAATGTAACTTTTAAATGCTTGCTTAACATGATTTTAGAATATTGCTTCAATGATGGATTTATAATCGTTGGGTCGTTGCACTAATTAATTATTGGGTATTGAATTATAATCTATTTCTTGAGTTAATGTTTATGTCAAATTATATGATTGCGTTTAAAGGATTTGAATATTGCATCCATTATGGATTAGGATCAATGCATTGTTGGGTCAATTATTGGTTCATGATTAATTTATATCGAATTATAACTTAGACCTTGCATGAAGGTTAAGGTGATTTTTACATTGAATGAGTTTAATGATTTTTAGAATGTTGCGTCATTTATTGGATTATAGCTATAAACTATATGTTAAATTTCACTGTAAATGATAAGTTTTAACCTTCATTATTTGATTAAAAATTGGTTTAATTGTTGGGTTAAATGCCTAACCAGTCGAGATCCGACTTGTATAATAAGGTCCTTGAAAGTTATTTAGTGGGTACCTTGATCACAAATTTTGATCTGAAATTGTGCGTTGAAATGGCCTTAAGACAAATGTGGATTGTAGTCCTTTGTTAATTAATGTGTACTGGGTCATAAATTTTTATGTGTTTGGTTCTCTTATGTCGGGCGGGATGTAGACACCTCCATGTTCCTCAAAACAGTCGCTAGCCCTGAGACCTTAAATGGTTAAAATCGATGGGAACCTGGGCTTGAGCGTTGCTTATGTGTCTTGGAGGTCCTAACCATTGCAGGGTAGGACGGGTGGGTAGTCAGTCCCTCTTTCTTTTCTTCTTCATATGATTGATGTTCTTTGCTTGCAGGTACTTGATGTGCGTCTTAGGTCGTCATGTTGTGTTTTCATTGTATGTGTCTTGATCGTCGTCGGGTGGCGATGAAGAGTCGAATGTATTTATTTCGCTTGTACACGCACGCACACACCTTAAAAAAAAAAAATTGCACTTGTTAGAGGTTGTCATCGTAACGAGGAGGTTTGTTACACTTTAAGTCTACTCATCCATTTGCATATGATAAGAAATACTAAAGTTGAATTGGGTGTCAAAACCTTTAAACAAAGATTTCCAAAAAGTACATGTAAACTTAACATCTCTATCATAAATTATAACTTTAGGCACACCATGCAATATGAAAATTTCTTTCATAAAAATATCATAAATATTTATAGCTTTGTAAGTGGACTTAACATAAATAAAATGTGCTTCCTTGCTTAATTTATCAACAACAACCATGATAGAATCATTTTGTTTATTATTTTTACATAAACCTATTATAAAATCCATACTAGTAACAATCCATTTCCATTCTGGAATAGGTAGAGGATGTAGTAATCATGTTGGGTGCTTGTTCTTAGCTTTTACTTGCTGAAATTCCAAGAATCTTGTCAAATATTATTCTACTTCACTTTTCATGTTTGGACAATAGAATTCCTTTCTTAACATAGCAATCATTTTATGATACCCAAGGTGTCGAGATTATGGATTTTTATGCATTTCATTCAATATTGATAATTTTATTTCATTTGAATCATGTATATGTAATCTGTTTTTATACATTACTAACCCATTTCTATTTATTCTATAATTTGATTCTTCATTTCCTTCTTCACTTTCTATTATTTTTCTTTTTAAATTCTTATATTTTTCATCCTTTTTTGCAGTCGTCCTGATTTTATCTTCCAAATATGTCTCGTAACTATTGTTTATGGTCATGTAGACTAAGTTGTCATGATGACTTAAATCATTTGCAACTTTGTTTATTTACCCTTAATATGATTTATTTCAAAATTGTATTCACTTAGAAAAGATAACCATGTAGCTTGTCGAACATTCATATTTTGTTGATCAAATAAGTATTTTAAACTAATATTATCATACATCAGCAAAAATATTCCTTCTATAAGATAATGTCACCACATTGTAAGGGCATGAATTATAGCAAATAGCTCTAAATCATGAGTAGTGTAATTCTTTTCATATTATTTAAGCTTTCTAGATTCATAAGCTACTACATAATTTTCTTGCATCAACACTCCTTCTAATCCTTCTTTGCAAGCATCCATACATACAACAAAATATTTATATGGATTTGCAATTTTTCGTATAGGAGCGGTAGTTAAAAGATTTTTTAGTTTATTAAAACTTTCTTGACATTTTTTTGTCCAATTAAATTTTATTCCCTTTATTGTATGATGCAGTTATAGGATACACAATTTTTGAAAAAGCTTCAATAAATATTGAGTAATAGTTGATAATTCTCATAAAAGATCTTATATCAGTAACGTCTTTGGGAACAAACCATTCCATTATAGCTTTAATTTATGCCTTGTTTTGAAAAAACATGTCCGAAATACTGTATTTTATCTTTATAAAATTCACATTTGATGAGCTTAGCATATAATTTGTGTTCCCTTAACACTTGTATAATTATACTTAAATGTTCTTCATGTTCTTGTTCATTTTTTGAATATACTAATATGTCATGAAT
Source organism: Picea mariana (assembly GCA_032191745.1). Classification (NCBI taxonomy): domain Eukaryota; kingdom Viridiplantae; phylum Streptophyta; class Pinopsida; order Pinales; family Pinaceae; genus Picea; species Picea mariana. Next base: position 6,323 of record JASDQU011403169.1, read on the forward strand.
AAAAACAATAACGAATTTATCCAAGTACATACTTAAAATATTATTCATTAAACACATGAATGATTCTGAAGAATTTGTTAAACCAAAAGGCATGACTACAAATGCATAATGGTCATACCTTGTTCTAAAAGTCGTTTTAGGAATATCCTCATCCTTTATCCTAACTTGATGATATCCAGAACATAAGTCAATTTTAGAAAATATTGTCGCTCCTCTTACTTGATTGAATAGATCATCCATACGAGGTAATTGATATTTTTTTAATAGTCATTTTATTTAGTTGTCTATAATCAATAAACAATTGTAAAGTACCATTCTTTTTCTTTACAAAAAGTAAAGGTGCTCCCCATGCGGACACACTTGGTTGGATATACCTTTTATCTATTATGAATTGTAAATGTATATTTAGCTCATTCAACTCTAGGATGTCCATCATATAGGGAGCTTTAGAGACTAGGACTGCACCAGGTAATAGATTTATAGTAAAATATATATCTCTTTGTGGAGGTAATCCTAGAATTTCTTCCAGGAATATGTCCTTAAATTCATTTAAAACAAAAAACTATGTGATATTAATTTTTTTATTTTCCTCCCTGTTATCTATTACATGTACAACATATAATTTATAGCCTTTACGTACACACTTTTTCATTTGTAACGTTGATATTTCCCAAATAGAAATTGTTTTAGGTATTCACTTAATATTAACAATGTTACCAGTATCATACGTACATAAAAATGTCTTATTATAATATTTGAATATCACTCTATGTTCTTCTAACAAATTCATACCAATCAACAATTCATAGGACCCCAATGGAAACACATTCAAATCAACATAGGTTTTGAAATCATTCATAAATAATTCACACTTACCAGCAAATTCAATTACCTTCCTCTTTGTACCTATAGCAAGATGAACTAACCATGACTTTTCAAATTTGTTTTTCAGTAGTTTACACATCTTCACAACTTTAGGTGAAATATAACTTAAAATAGCACTAGGGTCGATCAAAATAGATATTGGTTCATTATTTAGCATACCTTCTACTTCCACCATGGAAATATGATGATCTTGTTGTCTATTTTCCAATATTGCGCTGATTTTAGGAATGTTCCTTGATATCTCGTAAATTGTAGAAGCTTCATGAACATTATGCAGGTTGTTGTTGGTTTTCCTCACAAGCAGAAAATCCTTATAATAATGTGGGTCACCACATTCCCAACACTTCAAATGCTCTCTTTGAGCTGTATTGTTATTATAAAAAGTAACTCATTAATTTTCCTTATTCTAAGATTGATTATAATGCTTATTACCTTTATAATTATTCCCTTGATAACCTCCTTGATTATTTCGAAAAAAAATATTGTAAAATTTAGTTCCTTTTCCTTTTTGTTCAAATTTATTACGCTTTTTAACTTTCCAATTATTCACATTCTGAATTTTGTTTTTATTTTGTTCATAACTGAAATTTTCTTTCCTCATTGCTTCTTCTAATATTATTGGGTTATCATACTCAAGTATTTCTTTATAAATATAAGGTAGAAAGCTTATAAACCATTGAATATTTGGATTTTCATCAACAATATAAGGCACATAACACAACAAAATTAAGAACTTATTGCATAGATCCTTCATTGTCATACTTCTTAATTTTAAATCATAAAATTCCTTAGGCTATTCTTCGTAATGTTCTCACAAGTATTGTGTTTTAAAATATTTCTTAAAATTTCTCCAAGTTAAATATTTTTATTTAATATGTTTTACCTTTTTTATATGTTTCCACCAGATATCGTATTTCTTAATCAAGTTATATATTGTCATTTTCACTTTTAATTCACTAGAATAATTATATATTTGGAAGTATTTCTTCATTCCTAAAATCCATGCTTCAACCTCTTCTCCTATTTCAATTTCACCATTGAACACAAGGGGATTTGATCTTTTTAAATTCCCTAGTGATTTCATCATAAGACTTGCGTTTCTTTTTAGTTTTCAGTTGATTACTATCACTACTTTCACTCGAATCTTAAATTTTTTTTTGTTTTCTTTTATGATCCAATTTCTCATTAGTAGATTCAATGTTAGTATCTAAAGATTTTTGTTTCTTTGATTTTCGCTTACATGTTTTGTTTCTGATTTCATTAGAGCCAAATTATTCATTCTTAAGGTTTTCATGATCATGTAATTTGTTTAATAACATGTCATTTAACTCTTCTTGTGATTTCATGATATGTTCGTTATCAACCTTCACACTTTTTAATTCTTCGTTAATACCTTTAACTATTTGTAACATTTCTAACTAATTATCATTTCTACTTTCATTTAGATTTACCCAGATATTATCCTCATTAAAATTTTCTTGTTCGATATTATTCTGAGGTTTGGGGAGAGAACCCCCTTCTCCTGAAATCAAAACTTTTTTCCTTCTTTATATAGAAATACAACAAGAAAATTTTTCTTTCTCCCTGTATATAATAAGTGAGAAGAAAATTTATAAATTTTATTAGTCTACTTCGAAAGAAAAAAAAAACAAAGAGTAAGACTTCCTACTAATATATGTGTGTGTATGTGTGCATGTGTAATCTATTTATTATGTTGATCCTGGATCTAGGTGGATATCGGTGGTGACCCACCTATTCCATTGGCTCAAAAAACAGTCTTCCACCTTGGTAGGTTTTTTTTCTAGTTTTCGTGCCCCAAACGTTCGAGGCCATTTTGAGGCTCTAAACATTTTGTTTAAGGATTGCCAGAGTCACACTGTAGAATTTAGCGAGAGTGTGACAAAAAAAGGTTTATTCCTCTTTTATAACTTTCAAACAAGCTATTATGCGCCCCAAACAAAGATCCTATGCCAAAGTTACAGCCCTGGGAAGTTGATACACCAAACTACCAAAAAATGGGGCCACAAAACTGTTGGATTTTCATCTTCCGATGTTAGGGTTTTAGATTTTATTTATGATAAAAAGGCCTTTGGAGCCTCATGTTAAAATCATAGTCTTGTGAATGTGAGTATATACCACATCTCTTCTTGTATATAATCTCCACCATTCTAGCAAGTCTTTGACTTTGTATTTCTACAGTTTTGTACATTTCAGTTATTAATAGAAATTGTGTATTAATGTATTTCTATGTTCATGGTTGAATCGATAATATATTTATGTTATATTATTGGATATCCGAGATATCTTTGTACATTTATTTATTACATCTCCACTCTCATTTCATGAAGAAAATAATTTAGATCAGTGGTATCAGAGTAGACTCCTCTTGATTGTTTTTTAGTGCATGTACTCAAGGAGGTCCGAGTATAGAAAGTTGGTTTTTGAACTTGTCTTTCTTGAGGAAAATCTCTCTCGCACGCCAAATAAACCCTCCATGGTAGAAGAAAATAAAAAAAAACAAAGAGAAAGATTCTATTAATCTATTTCTTGAGAAATCTCTCACGCGACAGAGGGATGAAATAATGGAGAATTTTTCCCACATTTTTCAACGCCTACCAATAAAAAATGGTGCATCTTCATCAAGAAACAACTTTGGATGCACCTCTCCTTTCAAGGTACAAATTAATTTTGATATTCCCATATTTTAAGGACAAATAGATGCAGATGCCTTAGAAAATTTGTTAAATCTGCTATAATGTTATTTCTCTATTCATAATTTCTCCGATAGGGAAAATATCACCTTTGCACTCCTTAAGAATATCCCCCATGTAAAAAATTCGTGGGGAACTTATTGGAATCAAAGTTCCACAGAGGATTCTGGAATATATGGGGTCGAGCCCACTTGATATGTTTTTGTGTATGTGGTCAAGGAACAATATTACCCTGTTGGAAACTATGATGACCATTACATGAGATGGACCACACTACGGAAAGAGAGGGGGCAAGCAATGTCGAAGTTCACTAATACCTTCCATACCTTGTGCACCAGGTTGGGTATCAAATACTTCGAGCGACATCTGGTTCTGAAATACCATGGGGCTCTACACAGATACATCCAGACTGAAATGGATTTTATGGGCATCACATCAATGGGTGTTTCTTATCAATATGTCGTTAAAATTGACCATAAATTTAAGAACCATAATAAGAGGGAGTTCGAGTTTACAAATATGCAAAAAGAAAAGTATGGTAAATATGGAACTAATAGACAACCTTCAAAAAACCAGTCCAAACCATGGGAAAAGAAGGGTAACAGAAAGACAAAGAAGGAAACTGGAAAATGGTGTGATTTCCAAAAAATCCCATGGAACAACACCAATGAATGAATCTCAAAACATTCATTGGTGGTCGATATCAAAGATAAGGAGTTGAACCATGATTAAAAATCTGATTAAGAAAATATTGATTGAAAATAGATCGTCGACACAGACCCCATTGTTGTTGTTGTGACCGCAACAATTCAACCAGAAGAACCAAGAGATCCCGAAGAGGGGGAGCGTCTTTTTAATTCAAAGATGTGGGTGAACGAGACCCCATTCTATTTTATTCTTTATAGTGGAATCTAGAAGAAACTCATCTCAGCATAGGTCGCTAAACATTTAGGATTGTTGACAACACCACACCCGCAACCATATAACATCAAGTGACTTTGCCAGGGATCAGATCTTTGTATCAGCCAGCAGTGACAATTTTCATATGGAATCCATCCCTTCAAGGATGAGGTATTGTGTGATTTTTCCCCGCTGTATGTTTGCAATGTTCTCTTGGGCTAGCAATATATGTGGAGGCGCCATGTTTTTTATGAGTCTCGACCTCATATTTTCATTGTTACTCTAGGGGTTCATCTCTATAGAATACCATAGGTAGTTCCAATTATTTTCCAACCTAAATAATTCCGGAAGGTAGTATATCATACTACAAAAATCACCTTTTTCACAATATTCTCAAAAGATGAATAGAAGGACATTGTAACCACTTTAGTCTCAGGCCAAGCACCTTCTATCCAAAAGAAGAAGGTTGACAAGGTTGGAGAAAAGCACAAATATTCCTTCTTCACACATTCATCTCATTGAGCTCGACAAGTTTAATAGACTCAACCCCTCCAACAATAATTTTGTGATAGCCTTCAACAAACTAAGCAACAAAATGTCTCTAGCAAGGCAAGCAACTCACCAAGGTTCAGGTTCAGCAAATGCTTCCCCCTCCCCCCCAGGAACTCAATGCAATGGAGACCATCTCTTCCTAATGAGGGAGGATTAATCCAAGGGGATATCAATGGCCACCCACCTATTCCATTGGATCTAAAAATAGTCTTCCACCTTGGTAGTTTTTTCTTCTAGTTTTCGAGTCTCGAACTTCTGGGGTCATTTTGAGGCTCTAAAAAATGTTTTTAGGGATTTCCACAATCACATTGTGGGATTTGGCCAAAGTGTGACGAAAACATGAGTATTCCTTGGATAAACCTTTCCAAAGAGCTATCTTGCACCCCAAATGGAGATCGTATGCCAAAGTTACACCCCCGGGAAGTTGATACACCAAAATAGCTAAAACAAGGTCTACAAAACTGTTGGCTTTTCATATTCTAGGGTTAGGTTTTTGGATTTTCTTTATGATAAAAAATCCTTTGGATCCTCATTGTAAAATCATCTTCTTGCGAATGTGAGTAGATGTCACATCTCTTCTCGAAGATAAGTTTCCACCATTTTAGCAAGTCTTTCACTCTACATTTCTACAGTTTTGTACATTTCTCTTATTAATAGAAATTGTGTGTTACTGTATCTCTTTGTTTATGGTTGCATCTCTGATATATTTATGTTATATTATTGGATGTCTGAGATATCTCTTTACATTTATTTATTATATCTTCGCTCTCATTTTATGCCGAAAAAAATTCAAATCAATCCCTCTTAGGCCAACTGCTGAAACCTCAGCTCCGATACCATATGGTCACATCCAAAGATGCACTCATAATTTTTTTTATTTTTATGATCTAATTTTGATATCTCTAAATTCGTACAAAGAGGGTAGTTCATATATGATACTTAAAAATACCTATGGTGTGCGAGACGATACAATGGAATGGAAAATAGACTATATAGTCTATATGATCGCTCTTGTCACTTTAAACACGAGAAAGAGACAATGGCAAACACAATGGGCAGCCGGGGCAATCATCTTAGCATCTTCTACAACTCTTATAATATTTTACAGGCATCTTATAAAGGCACCTTATACAATGAATGGGCAGTCATCTTATCATCTTCTACCTCCTCATATTATACAGGTATAGGGATCATCTTCTAGAGTGTTCGGGGAGTCTCTTCTTAAGGATTGTTTGGAAAGTGGTGTAGGTAATAGTCCTCATGCTATGATGTTGTATGGAATTTGCTAACAATGACACCAATTGTCAAAGTTAAATCTTAAGGTAAAGTATCTAATTGATGAAAACATATTTACTTAATTTAGGAAATTTCTATAAGACTTGTAATAAACCCTTGTGTTCTACAGTAAGCAATTAAAACATGTTACAACCCCCAACTCAAGTTTGCAATGGAAAATTAATGTTTATGGTTTATTTCCATATACAATATATGGTAATTTATTTAAGTCCCTAAATAAGTTGAGGTACTTGTAACCCTAGTACCTAAATGTTACACTTGTCTTGTTTAAAATGCCTATGATATAACCATATTTTATCCACCTACATACAACACTTAATGCCCTCTTAACTAAATTGCGCTACTTTCAAAGTAATACTTTACTTCGTGGAAGAGGTTGGTGTGTATCATCGGACTCCTAATTCGGGAAATGTAGGGCTGGATCGCCACCATTCTGACCCAGATTCTTCTCCTCGCGTTTGATGTGTAGTAGAGTGTGACTCTTCGTGTGAAACCACTACTCCATGTGGCCTTCCATACGATAACCCCTTGCTCTGTAATTTCTCCAGATGCTCTTTTGTACCCAACATTCAAACTCTTTGTACCCAGTATTTTGTCGTATTCTCGCTAATTGTTATTATAATTCTTCTCTTTAGGTGAACTTGGCTTTATTGAAAAATTTATGTTAGAGAGGATTTCTTTTAAGTCTTTCGATCGCTTTCATTCTCCAATGTCGGTTGCATCACATGCTAAAAATCAATTCACCATCTTTGTGCTTACGGTTTGAATTGATGGGGTATTAAAATATGATACACTGGTCTCTTCCGAATATGGTAAGATTTTTGGGTTCTTTTACGATTTACCCATCATATATATACTTGTCTTTTACAACCAATGTGCCAAGAGCATGATTTTTTTAATCAAAATTGCAGGTTTATTCTATTGTTTTAATCTATGATAACGGTAGTTGGTCATGTTCATTGGTCTTGTCGGATATTTCCCATATGATTGTAAGCTTCCAAATCCCTTTGTTATATACTTTTAAATTTTTTTTACAACCAGGTTAACCAAAAATCGTTAAATATCTCCATCACTTCTAGGTATGAATATTCTATCGTTTACTGTGATTTCAACAGAGGGATTATAGTTAAATTATTCTTCGTATTCCTTACAGGAATTTCAAAATTTAGTGTTCGGAAGGGAAATAGATTTCATCCTCGGATTAATTCGGATTGGGATTATGAATATTTATGGTAAACCCTTTTGTAACAGAGTCGAGCGACTCTATATTAAATGGACATTATTTTGAACGAATTTTCATTACTGTATAAGCTTCATACAAGCATTTCTTTCCTTGCTTTTCTATTATATACATAGTCATATTATCTCTCTGATTTGGCATCAATGTTTGTGTTATTTTATTTTTGGTAATATACATAGTAACATTTTTATTCCTTCGTTTTTGCATGATAAATAATAATATAATTTGTTCCTTTGTGTTTCCTATTCAAATAACAATATAAATTATTTCTTCTTTTTGGATTTATACACAGAGCTTATTCTATATCTCTATTTAATTATAATTTGTTTTCCACTATATGGAAACTTAACAATATAAATTATTTTAGTTTCCAAGGAAATTGTTCTAATAATGATTGAATCTGTGTATGGTTATGGATTTATGAGAATCGATGGTTTAATTATACTAGCTCATCCTGGATTCCCTTATTCTTTTTAAAGGACATCATTGACTATGTAAATCAAATATGTTATTTCTATTTAATTAGAACAATTTCCATAATACTTATGCACTATTGAGATTTATGTCTGTAGACTGCGAGTACATTCAATGATTAAATCCTTTAAAAGGTTGAGGTTTCTTTTGATGTTTTAGACACATATTATTATGCATAAAATTGAAACATCTCGTAATATAAAATACAAAAGAATTTCATAATATATTTTGATAATAAAACTCAAAGTAGAACCATACTTTTCTAGAAACATAAATCATAATTCTAATTTATTTTCCTCAACATATTGATAATATTTAATAAAATAAAAGAGAATATAACGTGTACGATTCTCGCAATCAAGGAAATGGGTAAAAATGATCTGAAGGTCGTCGTTCTACCCAACCAAAATCCATAAAAACCAAGCTCACTTGCTCCAAATACCCTCGAGCATGATCGTTGAACCAAAAGGACGAAGACTGTAGCTCTTTATTATGAAAAAATTACTTCATAAATTCACACATTTCATTCTCTAGTATATTTCCAAGTTATGCGAGCCTCCTTCTCAATTGATGTGAAATATTTTTTATTCACTTTCCTAGTACTTATGGTCATTAATGAGCCACCTACTCATCTCTAACTCTCACTTGAGTTTGACCATATTTTCTATGAATATGGCCCTGCATCACTTGAGTCCGACTCAAGATCTTTTCCACTTGGTATTTCATAGTATGTCACTTGTCATTCCTCCTTGTGAGTCAGCAATCACTCTTTAACGGTTACCTTCATATCGTTCTTCCGTTTTTTTATTTGATAAATTCTCAAAATGTCTTTACAAATGTTTCAACCACCCTTGGTCAAACTTTAGTCAATCAATAGTTTAATACATAAATATAACAAAGTCTTAATAATTTCAAAATTCAGGATATTACATTTGTAGTAAAGCCTTTTGGATTAACAAATGCTCGAGCCTCTTTCATATGTTTAATGAATACCATTTTAACTAAATAGATAGATAAATTTGTTATTGTTTTTATTGATGACATATTAATATATTCAAAAAATGAACAAGAACATTAAGAACATTTAAGAATAATTTTACAAGTGTTAAGGGGACACAAATTATATGTTAAGATTAGTAAATATGAATTTTATAAAGATAAAATACAGTATTTGGGACATGTTATTTCTAAAGGGGGAATTTATGTTGACCTAGATAAAATTAAAGCTATAATGGAATGGCCTCTTCCCAAGGACGTTACTGATATAATATCTTTTATGGGAATTACTGGTTTATTGAAGGTTTTTTAAAAATTGTGTATCCTATAACCTCATTACAAAAGAAAGGAATAAAATTTGATTGCACAAAAAAATGTCAAGAAAGTTTTAATAAACTAAAACACCTCTTAACTACCGCTCCTATACTAAAAATTGCAGATCCATATAGATATTTTGTTGTATGTATGGATGCTTACAAGGAAGGATTAGGAGGAGTGTTGATGCGAGAAAATTATGTGGTAGCTTATGAATCTAGAAAGATTAAGGAACATGAAAAGGATTGCGCTACTCATGATTTAGAGTTAGCTGCTATAATTCATTCCCTTAAGACGCAACGACATTACCTAATAGGAAGAATATTTTTGTTGATGTCTGATAATATCAATTTAAAATACTTATTTGATCAACAAATTATAAATGCTCGACAAGCTAGATTGTTAACATTCCTAAGTGAATACGATTTTGAAATAAAACATATTAAGGGTAAAGAAAATAAAGTTTCAACATTTTAAGTCGTCGTGCAAATTTAGTCTACATGACCACAAGTAGCAATTATGAGACATATTTGGAAGATAAAATCAGGACAATTGCGGAAAATGATGAAAACTATCAAAATTTAAAAAGAAAAATATTAAAAGGTGAAGTTGCAAATGAAGAATCAGATTATAGAATAAATAGAAATGGATTATTAATGTATAAAAGAAGATTATACATACCTTATTTAAATAAAATCAAAATTATTAATATTGAATGAAATGAACAAAAAAACATATTCTTGACACCCTTGATACCAGAAAATGATTACTATATTAAGAAAGGAATTTTGTTGTCTGAACATGAAAAATGAAGTAACAAAGTATTTGGAAAGATGTATGGAATGTCAGTCGGTAAAAACTAAGCATAAGCACCCAACGTGATTATTACAACCTCTACCTATTCTAGAATGGAAATGGGAGGTTATTAGTATGGATTTTATAACAAGATTACTTAAAAATAATAAACAAAATGATTCTATTATGTTTTTTTTGTTGATAAACAAAGAAAATCGATGCATTTTATTCCTATTAAGTCCACTTATAAAGTGTAAAGTTGTGCATTAAGTTGTACTTTTTTATTACATGGTGTACCTAAAGTTATAATTTTTGATAGAGATGCTAAGTTTATAGATACTTTTTGGAAATATTTGTTTAAAGGTTTGACACCAAATTAAATTTTAGTACTACTTATCATCCATAAAGAGACGGGAAGACTAAAAGGGTAAACTAATTTTTGAAGGATATTCTCATAATATATGCAATGGATAATCCTACTAAATGGGAAGAATATTTACATCTTGTTGAATTTGTTTATAACAATCATTTTCAGGCTTCATTTAAATTAAGTCCTTTTTAAATACTTTATGGACGATAATGTAACACTCCAATTTATTGGGGTAGTCAAGTGGACAAATTAATGTTAGGTCTCGATATGTTAACTTATATTGGAATGAATATAAGGTCTCAAAAAATAAAGGAATGAAGTCATTATTACAACACATACATTAATGAAATCTTATGAAATCGTAATGTCCAGTTAACATATAGTCTCATGACTCTGTTACAAAAAAAATATCCTAAAAGTTCGTGACAAAAATATTATATAGTAACTGACTGAAACCTATATACTTTTTATCTCAAGCATTAAGATTTGAAAATACCAGTAATTCATGAGAGTAATAATATAGTTTTAATGTAACATCCCACTCTTGCACGCACTGAGCGGACTTATTATTTTAGGACACTTGGGTGCAATTGATCTGGTTCTTTATATGATTGGTTGTTTGATTATGATTATGAGATATTGTGGATTTGATGATGTGTTATTTTTGTTGTATTTACATCGACAAGTGCTATTGAATGGGTTCTCCTGAGTGTGCAGGACTTTGGACGTTAGAGGATGTTGAGGCATCGATGAAACACCTTGGACTCCGGATTGAGTCAGGGAGTGGACTATTAGGGTTTGAATGTTGTTGATGTGACATATGTACATATGATTAGATATTATGATGTTGATTGTTATTGCTAACATGATTCGTTGATGGATGTAGTTTGACGATAGCTTGTCGAACAAACTCACATTTGGAGTAAAGGGGTTACGCATGAAAACCAAAGACATTGAGCGAGAGGTGTGGAAACAACCCTGCCACAACCTAATAGCACTCTCACCATGGCGTGAACTGTAGGTTAACGATTACCTAGTTCGAGAGACCTACGATACCATGAGGGAAGAATGTGACAGTCGCTCACGAGGATTCTAAGGGGTGGGCAATAAGACAGGATCCTTATTCCTTAGGGGCCCTTAGTCTACCGCAATATCACCTGATAGAGTATTGAATCCAAAGGTTTGGCATATACCAAATTCAGTGAAGAGGCAAGTGGCACCCTTGGAGCACGTAGTGCTTCTTGAAGGCCACTTCACGCAAATAAAACATAAAGAAAAAAGTGGCGCCCTTGGAGCACTTAATGCATCTTGAAAGACACGTCGTGATTTTAACTATGGTAAGTTAATAAAACGAGTGCCTAGAAAACTATGCCTCCTTAGGACATGGTCGTCCTTAAAATGAATGATGTGATGAGTAAAGTTTAATAACAAATTTTCCCTTAAAAACTATCGCCAAGCCTAATGAATTTAAAACCGAGGTCTAAGTAGAACCTATGATAAAAAAAAAACTAATTAGACATATAACAAGAAGGGGGTAAAGAAAATTCAAATATTTATTAATTAAAGTAAAAATTTTAATGAAGGTTTAATTATTAAAGGAGAGTAAATGGTTTCTTGTCTAAACTTGTTAATTCTAAACTTAGTTAAAAAGAGGGCAAATTAAAGAAAAAGGGGAAACTTAAAGAAAAGGGGAATGTCTAACTTAGTAAGGAATCTAGCCTTTCGAACTCTCTATTTATGAACTCAACTAGGATTTAAGTAAAGCGTAACTCATTTAAGAATTGTAAGGGAATAATGAGACACGGAGCAGTGCTTTTAGGAAGGTTTTTAGGTGGGCGAGGGAAATAGGGAAATTTAATTAATAAATAAATTGATTTTTTGGTGCAACTAGGGAATCAGGTGACATGTGTACAGGGGAGGTTTTTCCTAATTAAATAAATGAAAAAGTAATCTAATAAGGGTTTGGGAAACTAATCACTTGAAAAAACTATAAAAATGACGGAGGAGGAGGAGGAGTATGGATCACGTCTAGTATGCATAAGATTACGCTGCCGAAATTTTATCTTGACTGAACTTTTCTTGTGGGAGTTGGGGATACCCAGCACGGATAATGAGTGGTATCTCGACCATGCGAAGCGAGTTGGAAAGCTATCATTATATGGTATTGTGCGCATGCACCATTTGTGGCTCAGGGGGCTTAGGGGAAAGAAGATTACCCCGAGCATTGGTTGGGAGGTACCGGCAAGGTCTCATTGGTTGGAAAGAAGGAGCTGGATGGAGCGCAAGTGGGACATCCACTATGAAGCATCGAATTTGGCTATGGTACGCATGTGTATAATTTGTATTGAATAGTTGTTAAATTCTTGTATATGAGTTTCTATAACGTCGAAGCATGCATGTGTAGATGGTGTTAAAATAAAAATATTTGTTTATTTTCTGCATATGAATATTTATTAGAGTGACAACGCACATGTGTGATTTGTGGAAAGGTAGCTAAATTTTCGTTTATGTGATTTCTTGTTTGCCAATATTTAGTTGTGATTGGATGCTTTGGTTCATTGCATTTTTAATTGAATTTATGGTCTCAACGCCCTTGTGTCCTCTTGAACCTTCCGAGAAAGGTATGTGGGAATCTTGAGTGTGAGGGACTCATGGGATTTCTTGTTGTCCCTGTTTTTTTTTTTTACCTCACCTACAATAATTCTTAGGTGACGATGTTCCTAGTAGTGGTAGTTGTGATCGATTTGGTATAGTGTCTGAACAACAATTCCTGAACCTCTTTAGTGGAAGCGTCTATGATTTTCCTGTGCTTAGAAATGCACCTAATCAACTCTATGGTTTCGAACACTCGAGAGTTACACCTTAAAACTCACCCAAATTCAAAATAATGTTATTAATAGGAATCGAAATGAGTTCGGAAGGAGGGTGATGAGAAAGCAATATGAATAAGAGTATCATCCATGGGTTGGATTGTTGGAAAAATATATAAAAATATTGTTGCAGATCTGAGCTCTGTATTTTCTTACGAAAATTAACCATTCATAGAGACAGGTGCAACCACTTCAAGCATAAAAAGTCTTATGTTTACTTCGGTGAAACAAAAACAACTCAAATCTGGCCCATGGAGTTGGATTAAATGCCTGGTATACACGAAGATAAAATTTCCTACGAGATTTGCGTTGGTCGACAAGTTTTCCAGGCACTCTATTCAAAGAAGTACGACCGCCTTACTTTTTTTCTGTGATAGACCAGCAAAGACTCATTAATGAATCAATCATTTCAAACACTCCTACATCGTTTGGATGTTTGGGTTCTTAACAATATATTCTCAATATAAACACTGCCACGAACCCTTCACAACCTGCGCAAAGCCTTAATGGCGGACCTCCTTGCCACGACTTCCCTTAGAGGACTACCTCAAATTGTAGTTCTCGATTTTTCTCAACATTTGTCTTGCCATCACGATTTTTTGTTAAACTTTGTCGGTGAAATGTCATGTATTCTGATCATTTTCCTTCTCAGTGCCTCGACCGCTGCCCCTCTGCATGGAAAACTGCGCCCAACATTTTCCTCCTACCTCCACGCCTTAATATCCTCCCTTCTGTGGTGCTTGGGCATGTGCCTCAATGAAGGTTTTGGGCGCCAATACTTGCGTCCACTCCAGGATTATATTCGTTGTTTAATCGTTTATTTGTTTGCATTTATTACTGAATCATGGGAATTGTGTAATAGCTTAATTTGTTTTAGATAAAAGCCTAAATTCAAGAACAGGTGGAATGGACGTATGAATTTAATTTATTTTTGTTTTTATCGTTTAGACAGTGCAATAAATTTGACAACAGGACTGGAAACATGCGTAGAACGGCCTTGAATAGTTATTCTTGTTTTAAAACAGTGCCCTAAATTTTAGGAACAAGTGAATGGAAGTATGACTCTATTTGATGTAATAGTTTTTATATATGCATGTTTTATTAACAGGGCAGTGTAAATCTTAATGTTTGGTTGACTATTTTAGAACAACACATATAATGGCAGTATATTTTTAATTGTTTTGTTGATCTGTTTTAGAAAAGCGCCTATAATGGCACGAAATTTTTATTGTTTTAACAGCGCCAGGTGGATTTATAACTGCCAATAATGGCAGTGGAGATTATAGTTGCCTTAACGAAATTTTCTATTGTTTTTATAATTGGCACTAAGTAATCTATGCATTGTTAAATTTAAGAAAAGCATTGTTTATTTTATATTTTAAGAAAAACACTAATGTATTTTATTTTTAAGAAAAGCATTGTTGTATTTAATTTAAGCTTGTGATATTTCAGAAGGGCATTGTTTTATTTTAAGTTAAGCATTGTAATATTTTAAGTAATCATGGATTAGTCTTAGTATATTTTAAAAAAAGGTAGGTAAGTGTTATTATATTCTCTTAACATTCGGTTGAGGTTGGATTTTGCTTGGGATGAAGGTCTAGATATGGTATGTTGTGCCCTAGTTGTTATCGTTCTTGTCACATTGTGGAGGCATGATTCCTTATGACTGGATCATGGCGCGCAATGATCAATGAGTATGTATGACAACCGGGCCTTGGGGCATTTGCCTCTTGATGGTCTTGATGGTGATTATTGAAATCAGTGTATTGTATTTTGTGTTGTAATGCAAGATTGTGATTTGTTCTCGCCCACCGTGAATGTTCATAGTACATGTGTTTTTTTTATGCTGGTTGCACCTGAATAATCTTCTTGTTGTCTTTTAGCTTAGTCATCTGAACTTGCTGTGTTAGGTGGGATGTAGACACCTCATTGTTACTCATAATAGTTGCCATCCTTGAGACCTTAAATGGTCAAAATCAATGGGAACCTGGGCTTGAGTGTTTTTTATGTGTCCAGGAGGTCCTAACCATTACAGGGTAGGATGGGTGGGTAGTCATTTTTATTCTTAATCTGAGTGAGGGTCATATGTTTCTTCCATCTGCATGTTGTGCTAGTATACTAGTTTGTTATGTTTGTAGGTTGTGTGAATTGCGTGAATTGAGTTCATCATCGTGTTGCGATGTTTGAGTGTATTGTCATTATTATTTTCCTGCAAAAAAAAAATGTGTAGTGATTTTGCGTGGCTTGTTGTCAGAACGACGGGGTTCGTTACATATGTTATCATAGCGAGGTTCGACCCACGACTTGGGATCAATACAGCTTCCAATGATTAGATATTTGATTATGAAATTTCGATAACTAGATGGATTTGTATTTTGTGTAGGTAATCATGGTTAGAGAACACCATAGAGGCAGACGACGGGGTGCTAGGGGAGGAGGCACGATGCCCCTAGTAGAATCCATGGTCGAGGGGTCTAACCCACATGGATATGAATAGGTTGTCGGGTAGTAAGAGATAGTTGTCGATGATGTGGTTGGGTTGATGAGGTCCTTTCAGTGGATGTATGAGGCACTGATCAGCCGTTTGGATAGAGATGAGGCTAGGACACCAACACCTCCAAAGGGTCCACCACACGCTCCGATTAGTACTGGTAGCATTCACCGCGAAATCGATAAGGTCAAATTTATAGAGTTATTTGGTGCCCCGGATGGCTCAGCCACCGAGGCATGGTTGGAGAATATGGCAATGTGATTTTCACTTCATGACTATACCTCCAACATGAATATGCTCTTCTCTGGTGGAAGATGCTCCTGCCACAATTCAAAATGTAATTCAAAGACGTGTCATGAGAATTATTCGAGGCACTGTTCCGGGAGAGGTATCTATCTGAGAAATTCATTGATCATCAGCTCAACGAGTTCAACACCTTTCGACGAGGTAGTCGCACGGTGCCCGAGTATGAGACTTGTTTCATGGAGATACTTCGGTATGATCTGCACCTGAATATCGAGAAACTTAAGGTCAACAAGTTCATGTTTGGCCTTAATGTCATCATTCGTGCAAAGGTGAGGATTTTTGTGCCTCAAACCTTTCATGATGCTTTCCAGAAGCTCCTTATAGAAAAGGAGGATATTATCAGTGGGGGTCAGAGCAGAACTCCAGAGAGACTAGTGGGACAGGCATCATCTAGTGCACAGCAGCATCAGACACCAGCTAGACATTCACCAGGATATCGTGGCATCCAGAGAGGATCCACTTTCACTACACCTCGACAATCAGTGCCTCAACAATGGACTCCTTACCAAGGACCACAGCACCAGCAACAACGTCGACTGTAGCAGAAGTAGTTTAGGCCTGTTCACCAGAACAGACTCGGGTTCCAGGCCAGTAGGTTTTCAACTTCTACTTCAGGTAACATGAGTACTGGTCAGAAGAAATGGTTTTGGACATGTGGAGAGCCACATTACCAATGTGACTTCCCAGTTGAGAGGGAAAAAACATCTGGATCAGCCAGACCCACTACCCTGGGAGATTTGGGAAAGGCCCATCAGATTCATGCAGTGGTGAATAAATGCCAGACAAAGCACCAATCAATTGTTCTTGAGACTTAAGGTACCGTCGCTAACGAGACCCTTAATATTTTGATATATTCGGGTGATACAGAGATTTTTATTTTTGGTGCAGTTCTAAAAAGAATTAAGGTGAAGGAAGTTGAACAAGACGTGTTTAGCTTTGTTGAAATGGCTTCAGGAGCCAATCAGAAGGTTGGAGGTAGGGTTATGGATTGTAGCCTTAAACTGGGAGAGTTTGTCATAAGGGCCAACCTGTACATCGCGATCTTAGGTTTTTAGGACGTCGTGATCAATATGGACTGATTGGAATTGCATGAGGGAATTGGAATTTACCATCGACCTAAAACTAGGAACTGAACCAATAATGAGAATGCCTTATCAGATGTCGACCCCTGAGTTACAAGAGTTGGAAACGCAACTGAAGGAGTTGTTGGATATAGGAATTATACGTCCAAGTGTGTCACTGTGGGGTGCACCTTTTATTTTCATACGGAAGAAGGATGGTTCGTGGAGACTTTGCATTGACTACCATCAATTGAACAAGGCAACGATCAAGAATCAATATCTATTTCCAAGGATTGGTGATCTGTTTGATCAAATGAAAGGCACAACGGTGTTTTCAAAGATCAACTTGAGATCACGGTATCAACAGTTACGGATCAAGGAGGACAATATCCGTAATACCTCCTTTAAGATGAGTTTTAGACATTACGAGTTTATCGTTTTACCATTTGGACTCAAAAATGCACCAGGGCTATTTATGAGTTTGATGAACGGGGTGTTCCTCGAATACTTGGACAAGTTTGTCCAAGTATTCATTGACAATATTTTGATATATTCGCGGATGATGGAGGAGCATTAGGAACACTTGTGCTTGGTACTATAGTGTCTATGAGAGAAACAATTGTTTGGGAAACTGTCCAAATGCTCGTTTTATCAATCAAAGATTCATTACTTAGGGAATGTCATCTCAGGTGAAGTTATCGTTGTGGATCCATCAAAGGTCGAGGCTATTATGGAATGGCCTGCGCCGACGAATGTCCCTGAATTGCGTAGCTTCATGGGTTTAGTGGGATACTATTGACGTTTCATCGATGGTTTTTCGAAGATATAAAATATGATTATGGAATTGCAGAAGAGGAACAAGAATTTTGATTGGGAAGAATATACGCAGAATAATTTCAGAGGCTCAAGGAGATGTTGACGACAGTGTCGATACTAAAGGTCCCTAACATGGACATGGACTTCTTGGTATGCACCAACACATCCAAGGAAGGCTTAGGTAGGGTCTTGATACAAGACAGTCGAGTGATCGCTTACATATCGAGGAAGTTAAGAAGGCATGAGGGGAACTATGCGACGCATTATTTTGAGTTGTTATCCATTGTTTATGCCTTGAGAGTAGGGAGACACTACCTTATTCGATGAAAATTCAAACTAAAAACAGACCACTGTGGTTTACAACACATCTTTACACAAAACAACTTGAACGTGTGTCAACAATGTTGGTCAAAATTTCTTAGCGAATACAATTTCAAGATTACTTACATAAAAGGAACAGTGAACAGAGTGGTTGATGCGTTGAGCCAGAGACCATGCATATTTTCATTGATTCCTATTCAGATGAATATACGTGCAAATATTCTAACTTTACAACGTGACGATGACTCGTACAAAGAGGTCCAGAATTTTATTGGACAAAACACAATGATGGTACCAAAATTTGAGGGATTTACTCTGGACAATGATGGATTAATGACATTTAAAAATTGGATTTCCGCCCAACAATGATTTGAAGAGTTTTATCCTAAACGAGGCTCATAATGTAGTGTACATGGCTCATCCTAGAGTCACGAAGATAAGGGCAGACCTTAAACAATTATTCTTCTGGAAGGGAATGAAGGCAAACATAGTCAAGTACGTGGAAATATGTCTAGAATGTCAAAAAGTGAAGGATGAGCAAAAACAACCAACAGGTTTAGTACAGCCACACGCTATTCCAGAATTGAAATGGGAGGTCATTTCGATGGATTTAATTTTTGGATTGCCATTGACGGCAAGGAGACACGACTTGATATTTGTAGTAGTCGACACTCTATCAAAGAGTGCACATTTTATTCATGTCCGTACAATGTATCAGGCACCTGAAATAGATGCAGTTTTCATCAGCGAGATTGTGAGGTTGCATGGCGTGCCTAAGAGGATTATATCTGATAGAGGATCAGTGTTTACAAGATGATTTTGTAGTAATTTCCAAGAGGCCTTGGGAACCTAACCTAACTTTAGTAGCTTGTATTACCTGGAGACAGACGAGAAGACCGAATAAACAAACCAAATATTGGAGGATATGTTGCGTATGTACATGATGGACCAACATAAGTGTAGGAAGGAGTTCTTGATACTGGTTGAATTTGCATATAACAACAATTATCAAAACACCATTAAGATGGCACCTTTCAGGTTTCTTTACAGGCGACCATGTCATACGGCTTTGAGTTGGGATCGACTTGAGGATAGGGTCCTGGTGGGATCGAAAGAAGTCCAAGAGATGGAATATCAAATGCAAACAATAATACAAATGATCGAGGAAGCACAGGAGTGGCAGAAGAGTTATGCCGATGCGCATCGTGTCGACTGTAGTTATGAAGTTGGTGATCGAGTCTTCTTGCAGGTGAAACCACATAAGATTTCGATCAAGTTTGGAAAGGGTGCTAAAATATTTCCTAGGTTAGTGGGACCCTTCGAGATTGTGGAAAAGAAGGGGCCCATGGCCTATCAACTACCCTTGCCTGATTCTTTGATTCATATGCATGATATTTTTCACGTATCTATTTTGATACATTATGTTAGTGATCCTACACACGTTATTGATATGAGTTCCTCGCAAGTATTGGATGAGGGTGTGCTCACGACAGAGCTAATTTGCATCCTAGACCATCACATTCAAGAGCTACGACATCGAACAGTAGATCAGTTCAAGGTCTAATGGGACAACTATAGTCCACACTTGACAACCTGGGAGGACACATATGATATGCATCAACAATTTCCATTTTTGTTTGATAGCTAGACCTATGATATCATGATACTCTTTATTTTAACACTTACATACTGTGAAACTTCAGGATGAAGTTTAAAACAAGAGGGGGTGTATGTAACAT
Organism: Picea mariana; assembly: GCA_032191745.1. Lineage (NCBI taxonomy): Eukaryota > Viridiplantae > Streptophyta > Pinopsida > Pinales > Pinaceae > Picea > Picea mariana. Next base: position 26,461 of record JASDQU011403169.1, read on the forward strand.
CCCACTTTTCCATGCACTGAGTGGACTTATTCTTTGAGAACACATGCGTGCAAGAGATATGGTTCTTTATATGATTGGTTTTTTTTATTATGTGAGATATTGTGGATTTGATGATATGTTATTTTTATTGTATTTACATCGATAGGTTCTATTGACTGGGTTATCCTGAGTGTGCAGGAATCTAGACGTTAGAGGATGTCGAGGCATCTATGAAACTCCTTGGACTTCATATCGAGTCAGGGAGTGGACTGTTAGGGTTTTAATGTTGTTGATGTGACATATGTACATATGATTAGATATTATGATGTTGATTGTTATTGTTGACATGATTCGTTGATGGATGCAGGCTGACGATAACTTGCCGACCAGACTCACATTTGGAATAAAGGGGTCACGCACGACAACGAGAGATATTAAGGGAGAGGTGTGCCAACAACCATGCCATATCCTACTAGCACTCTCATCATGACTCAAACTATAGGTTAATGATTACCTAGTTTGAGAGACCTGCGATGTCGTGAGGGTAGACTGTGATAGTCGCTCATAATGATTCTAAGGGGTGTGCAATAAGGCAAGGTCCTTATTCCTTAGAGTCCCTTAGTCTCCCACAATATCACCTGAAGAAGTATTGAATCTAGGAGTTTGACGTCTACTAAATTCAGTCAAGAGGCAAGTGGCACCCTTGGAGAACGTAGTGCGTCTTGAAGGGCCGATCGCCCAAATAGAAAGGAAAGAGGCGAGTGGCACCCTTGGATCACGTAGTGCGTCCTGAAGGGCACGTCATGATTTTAAATATGGGAAGTTAATAAACCTAGTGGCTAGAAAACTATGCCTCCTTAGGACCTGGTCGGCCTTTAAATTAATGATGTGATGAGTAAAGTTTAATAACACAATTTCCCTTAAAAACTGTCGCCAAGCCTAAACATAGTTACCAACTTAATGAGAACTCTCCAGAGTTCTCATTTTTTTAAGGGTCGCATTTTTACCCCCGTTTCAAAAAGTGGTGCTACCAGTAGCACCCTTTTCTTGGAGGTGGTTAAAATTGGGACTTGTTTGAAACTGCACCCTTGACATTACGTGAAAAACCCTGACAAAACCATGAAATTGACCCTCAAATCGAAAAGTGTTGCTACCAGTAGCACCATTTTTTTTTTTGAGTTAAAATTATGACCTAAGTGACATTGTGGCATTGACAACTTGCACCACTTTTTTTTTGAGTTAAAACTATGACGTAATTGACACTGTGGCCTTGACCACTGGCACCAATTTTTTTTTTCTGACTTAAAACTATGACCTAATTGAAATTGTGGCCTTGACCATCGACACCACTGCAAAAAAAAAACCCTGAAATTTGACTCCTAAATATAAAGTGTTATAACTTGATTATTTACATATCAATTAATTTTATTTTATTAAATAATTTACATTAAGACTTAATTGAATTGAGAAAAAAAATACCCTTAAACAAATTCTTTAATTTAATGAAAAATATATATTTTTTGAAAATTAAGAAAAAAAAAACAAAATAATTTAGGTTGAAAAATGATGCAAATTGTAAATATTTATTATTATTATTTTTTAAAATGAACATAAAATCTAAATTTTTAGGGGCAAAAAAAATTAAAAATAACACTTTAATCATAAAATTTAAAGAAAAAAATTCAAACAAAAACCCTTCAAAATACAAATTAAAAAAAAAAAATGATTAAAATACCATCCCAAAAAAATAAAATTAAAAAATTGTATTAAAAAAACAAAAACTAAAAACTACACTTTACAAAATATAAAAATAAAAATATGAAAACTAAACTAAATTGAAAAAAATAAAAAAACTAAACTAATCTTAATTCATACTAAACTAAATTAAATTTTAAAACTTAAAAAAAAAAAAAATTAAAATTAAAATTAAACATTTTAAACATAAACAAACAAATTAAAATTAAAAAAAAAAACAAATTAAATTTAACTTTTACGTATGATTTTAGATTTTAAATATAATTGAAGGTTGTTTGTATAGCGTGGGGGTCGAGGGGGCGATGCCCGGCATCGCCCCAGCCCCCCGCAGCCTAAGCTCTGATCCTATGGACCCGCAGGACCAGTGCTTAGGCTATAGGGGGCTGGGGTGATGTCGAGCATCTTCCCCTCGACCCCACGCTGTACAAACAAACAAGCTTCAATTATATTTAAAATCTAAAATCATAAGTAAAAGTTAAATTTAGTTTGTTTTTTTTTTTAATTTTAATTTTTTAATTTTAATTTTTAAATTTGTTTTTGTTTTAAGATTTATTTTTTGAGTTTTGAAATTTAATTTAGTTTAGTATGAATTTTTGTTTTGTTTGTTAATTTGTGCAGGACCTGCGATTAACCTGTGGCTTGAGAAACCGCGACTCAGGGGCATCTAAGCCGTCAAAATCACTCGGGGATCGCACCCGGTCTGAGCCACACCAACCCTTAACATGGTTGGATTTTTTGTCCCCGCAGGTTTCGAACCGGTGACTTTAACAACACGGAGTGGCTTAACAACACACTCAGTCACCGACTGTCCGACACCTCAGGGACCGTTTAGTATGAATTAAGGTTAGTTTAGTTTATTTTTTTTTATTTTTACAAAAGGTTTGTAATGTTTATCAAGAAGTTGTAAACAAATTGTAATTGCACGAATGGAGAGCATGCTCCATGATTAAAAGTAAAATTTGTTGGAAACTATCCACACTTGAAATCATTTCAGAACTATTTCTCAAATTGATTCATAGCTTCTTTAATTTTTAAAATTTCAAAACTATTTTTTAAGTTTTAAACTATTTTTAAATTTTAAAATTTAATTTAAAACTAAAACTATTTTTTAAGTTTTAAAATTTAATTTAAAACTAAAACTATTTTTTAAGTTTTAAAATTTAATTGAGTATGAATTTAGGTTAGTTTAGTTTAATGTAGTTTAAAATTTCAAAACTATTTTTGAAGTTTTAAACTATTTTTAAGTTTTAAAATTTAATTTAAAACTATCTTTTAAGTTTTAAACTATTTTTTAAGTTTTAAAATTTAATTTAGTACGAATTTAGGTTAGTTTAGTTTACTGTAGTTTTTTAATTTAGTTTATTTTTAATTTAGTTTACTTTTCCTATTTTTATTTTTATATTTTTCTAAAGTGTATTTCAATTTTAGTTTTTTTTATTGTTTTTT
>JASDQU011403169.1:54383-69633 GCA_032191745.1 Picea mariana
TAAAAAAAATATTCAAAATAAAAGAGATGTTCAATTCAACTTTAATTTATATAATGCTCGTAAAATAAAATAAAAATTGGAATGAGTTAAAATTTGAAACAAGATATTATTATAATATAAAATATAAAATATGTTTAACTTCTTTTAAAATTAATGCAATATTATTAAAATAAAATGGAAAAAAAATACTATTGAAAAAAGTAAGTGTTCAATGGAAATGGTGTTTAACAATTTTTTAGTTTAAAATAAAATGCTCATACAAGAGATATACAACTCAATTTTGATTGGTGTAATGCTCATAAAATAATTTTGATTGGTGTAATGGTTGAAAAACACAGATAAAATATGGTAGAACCATATTTTATCTGTGTTTTTTAAGAATGATCTGGAGTGTTTTATATATACCATTTTTATAAATATCCTATTTGAAAATATGGTTGAAGATAGTCAAAACAAGTCATCAAATTCTGGAATGTACTTTCAATGAAAAATAAAAAAATTTGGAATGTACATGTGCCACTTATTTAAAAACATCATAATGGTATTCCATCTTCAATTATTAGTTCATGACCGACTTTAGACATTTTCCATTTTCTAACTTTTTATTTTATTTTATTGAACTTCTATTAATTTTATGTGCGCTGCACATACCAAATGACTATATTGACAACTTGTGACATCTGGCTGGTAGTCTTGAAAGTGAACATGAGTATCGGTTTGATGGGTTTCTTGAAAAAAATATACTTTCAATACAATGGATCCTCTTTCATATATAAAACCGTTATCATCAAAATCTTCTAATAGCCTCATCTTTTGTTCCATGCATCACATCAAATAATATTTCACGTTTTCAGTGTTGCCTGTAAATAATTGGATATAATGGACAACAAATAATTCGTGTTAGATTATCACACAAGTACATCTACAAGTTATTTGAAAAAATTTAAACATAAAAATTACCTTCTCTAACAAGATCAGAAACTCTATTGCCGTCAACTGACACTATAGTTTCATTTGATTCCATCTCCTCTGAGCTTGCAAGTGGCATTTTCCCTTTTACATTAAGTTTGGTATGTCTCCAAGCTTTAATATATCCTACATTTTTGTTCTCGCAAATATCTATGGATTATGTGTCCTCTATGCAAACTGAACAAAAACAAGACTCATTTCTTCTATCAAATACAAACCCATTTTGAAAGTGTTTTGTTTTAAAACTGAATGTGTTTTTCGTTTCTCGGGTATTGTAATGGCGTCATATGGGATTGATCTATTTACATCTTCGATTTCAACATAACAAAAAACCTGCACAAGACAAGAACTTGTTAACTTGAAATCTCACAAGAAAATGATTGAAATTGAATATAAATTTGAACACGTTCAAATTTATATATGCTGTGTACATAGATGTAACATTTATATATAGACACACCTGTGCACATCCCTTGACGAATTATATTCACGACTTAGTGCCATTTTGCACCATTCAACAACTTGTTCGACGGATTCAAATCGATTGGCATGAGGGTTCATCCGAAACCTTCGAAGTGCTCGTTTTACACATGCCCCTGCACCGTCATGCTCTCCTTTTCCATGACCAGTCTCAAAAAAATTCCAACAATGTGTAATGTTTAACTTTTTATGAAGACGACATAACCAATAGAATGATCGTGAGTATTTGAACTGACCCGCACACCCATCTGACCATATCCAATGTCGATCGAATCTGATTTCACGTTCTTTCAATGAATCATAAAATTTATCAAAACAATGTTGTACATAATGTGTGTCGTATGCTCGATCATCACTTATATAAAAGTGGTATTCTTTAATAACATGTCGATTTTCATTGGTGTTTTATATGTTATCAAGACTCCATTGAGCATGTCTATATAGAATGTGGACAAATATCGTGACTTCATCAGAATGCTAATATTCACTCTGTATTTCTTTTTGTGCAGTGAATGTGTAATTCTCTGCAAAATCAGCTATAGACAAAATTGTCCCTGGTGGAAACACTTCACGGGATTGTTTGAATTGTAGATATTGCCATCGAGCTCTATTTGAATGCTTGGTGTATTTATAAATGTTTTTCTCAAACTTCTTCAAAAAATCTATCACACAGATTTTATCTACCTTCAATTCAATCCTTTTGAAAATAACATTTAAAGAATGTGGAGCTGTGCTCTTGATATATTCATATCTCTTCCAATTGAATGTTATATTAGAAAATGATTGATCATTCATATCAATACGATACTTTGAATGAAACAAACTTAGATTTCCACAACGATCACATTTCTTTCCACTAACACAATTTTTTTTGTAAAATAAGTCATCATCTTTTCTTTCACATATAATTTCAGATATAAAAACATGGAATGTGGAAGGAGGAGGTAAACCTGACCATAAAATTTTACCAAAATCCAAAAAAGTGTTGTAATACAACTCAAATTCCACATGATAACGACAACAACAAGTGTCACGAACAATGATGGGTCTAACAAACCATGGTTTTTGTTGCACAAATGTATTGATGGAAATTTTAACTTCTTTGTGCTCTTCTTTGAACTTATTGAACAACTCTATTTGTGTCATTCACAATACATGTTTTGGATGTTCTTCATATTGTTTTCGTGCTATTCTTCATCACAACACATCCCTTGTATGTGGTGAAACACGAGATTCTTCCAACCAACAATTACAGGACAATTCTTTAACATTTTCTGCAAGTCTATCTTTATAGGGGTGTTTAGAAATCACTGTCCAACAAGCTAATTCATCATTTACATCTATTTGCAATCGAAATTTTCTATGTTTGTGCAATGTTTTTCTTGACGTTTCCATCGTTTTTTCCATGTGTCGTGTCAAACGATCTTTTATATTGCTAGATGAAACAACTGTTGTTTGTATCGCTCTATGTGCAACACAAACATCTTCTTTTCGAGATTTTCCAAAAGCTTTTAATACACTAGTTATATTGTTAAAGACATTATGTTTCACCTTTGTATCATTTGTTGACTTTTGAATACCCAATAATGATGTAGCTTCTTTTAACTTTATTGACTTCATTAGACAAAGTAATATTTGAGCTTGTACTATTACTGATTCATCTTTGAAAAAAATATTATACATATTCTTAGTTCGAAATCTTATATAATGCTTAGTTTTTTCTTCCCAAATTTGTCAGTACCAACATTTTCTAATACTTCATCATCAATGTTAATAGATTCTCCTGCATATTTCAATTTATAGTTTATATTAAAAAACATAACCCAAACACAAATTCACTAAACTATATATACTTGAGTGTTCATCTTGTATTATCCAAATTTATGTACATGCCTATAGGTGATTCGTCTTCTGCTTCAATTTTGGTTTCAATGCCTTCTGCTTCAATTTCGGTTTCAAAGTCTTCTTCAACATTATGAGACAAATCTATTTATGTTTTTTGAAAAACATCAAATTGTAATTACAATCAATTATATTATTTACAATATTTTAAATTTGAATTCTATACTTTGAATTTTGTACTTTCTGAATACAGTCATAATGTGTGTCGTGTGCTCGATCATCATATGTACATGCATACCTGGTTGAACTTCTTCTTGTTGAAAATCTCTATTGACATTATCATTGTTTTTTTCTTCAATATTTGCACGTTCTTGTTTCTTTCTCCAATCATGCTCTTTCCTCTGTTCGTTTTGGCGAGTATCATCTCGAGTGCGATCAAATTTTCTCTTGCACAAACTTTTGTTTCCCATGAATTTTATTATGTGTCCTCGAAAGCTCGTACCCAATATTGTTCTAATATTTTTTCTCTCTATTTCCCTAAAATATGCTTCCACCAAGTAACCTTAACATGATAAGTCTGGTTGTCATCATCTTGGAAGATATTTGAGATGGCCCTTGTCATCCAAATAAGGTCCCCTTCATCCATATTTCCTGATCTAACAAGCAACATCTTTCCTTTTTTAACATCATTGATAGGATTGAATATTGGCATGATCATATTGCACTTAGGTCCAACGTATATGGTTTCACTTGTCATATTTTTAAAATATATTCATAAGATTTGATCTCAATATAATTTGTGCATTATGTTAAGCATAGGGATTTTACCTTGTCTTGGCCCATAAGTCCTCAAAAGATGAATTAATTCCATCCATTATTGTATGATCATTGTAAATTCCACCTAAACTATTAAGAACTCTTTCCTAATTCTCTACCTTATTTTTCCATTACTTTGCAGTAAATGGAGAATCCTCACTTTTGATAGTGTATGTCCACATTTTTATGTATGATGTTATTCCTTCCTTCATGTATTTTAAATAGAACTCATTATCTTTTGAACATAAGAAAAACAACTTCACTATCAACAATTTATGTTAACCTTTGTCATATCTAAGACACAATTTTTCTAGTTTTGACCACTCAATGTATCTTATCGATTCCTTTTACCTAAATATTAGAACACCTCCTCGTATAAGAAATTGGAAGTACTAGATAAAATGTTGTCCAAATAGTGCTAGTTATCCTCCGGGAATGTATCCTTTGAGAAAATTTTGAAGTCATACACCTTGTCAATTAGTGATCTAGGTGGATCTCGGTGGCCATCCACCTTTTCCATTGAATCAACATTTTTGAGCCTGTATTTTAGATGAACCATGATATTCACCCTTTTGTTGGGCGGAGGGGATCCCTTGTCCCACAAACAAGGGGGTCTCATACACCAATTTGGTGTCTAGCTTGGTCGTGACCTCAAAAATGGATTATTATTATTATTATTATTAATGTAATGTTATTTCCATTTGTTAATTACATCCATCATGTAATGGTTGCCTAGTGGTCTTATGTACATGCCTACAATGTTAATGCACCATATCCCATTAGAACTCCATAATTAAGTGTGTTTGGGATAGAGTAGAATTGGGATGGGTGACCTCCCAGGAAGTTGTGTTGTTTTACATGCCTATGACATTTTGTAAACTTACACCAATTTATTCCACATGCATCATGGGAATTATTCCACTCTCACTCTCTCATATATAATCAAGGTGAAGGAGGTCCTTTGAGCATGAAATGGAGTGTTATGTAATGATTATTGTGAAATAGCACAACCGACATCTCTTTCTCTTCAGAGACAAGCTACCGCCATTCTATTCAGTTTGCATTCTACAATATTCTGTTATTCATTAATAGAAGTTGGGTTTCACTATATTTTGTGTTCTCTGCTATATTTTCGTTTGCATCTCATTTTTCGTTCTCAATATAATCTAGATCATTGGTATCATAACACTTTGTTCCTTGTTATTTCTTAGTGCATGTCCCCGACGAGGTCAGGGTATAGAGAGTTGGTTCTTGATCTAGTTTCTCTTAGGGACAACCACTCTTGCTAGCCTCAACGACATCCCATGGTTGAATAAAAGAGATATGACAAAGCAGGATATCCTTTCAATATGTTGCTTGAGGAAGCGCTTGTGTGACAGAGGAATGAGATGATGGACAAATTCGCTCAAAACATTCAAAAACTACCGATGGCATCTGAGGCATATTCAATAAGAATCTATTTTGGAGGTATGTGTAACGTTCCCCCGGCCACCCGTAGGCCAGGGGATGCCACTCCAGAGCAACCTCTCATTCTCTGACACAAGTCGGTAACATCCCCAGCCTTAACAGGCCGGACCATGCTACTCTAGGGAACACTTTCATTCCCTTACTACGGAACATACAGTAACATACCCAGTAGTCAACTGAGTTATGCCACATAGATTTACTCTTTAAACTGCATGCAACTAAAACATATACATACAACACTCTTGTGGAAGCTTTACATATAAACATAAACAAACAATTACTTTTTGTAATATATGACTTTTATACTGAAATAACAGTGACTACAGATATGCAACATTTACAGGGAATTGCCCATAAACATACAGGCAATTATAATCACATATATGATAAATTGTAACATAGACATGTAAATAACAAAGCAACATATCATTTTATCACACGATTGGTACTTATCTTAGAAATATTTTCACCAACTGCGTACAGACCGTCCACAAACCTCCCAGCCTTAGACTACACTGTTCATCACTCTCAATAGTGAGTCACCCCCGAGCTGGGACTGAACTCCACCCAGAGTAAAGGGTTCCTAACCAGGCTAAGGCTCATGGACAATAGGAAAGACTATGTTTCATGTGTTACCTCAACTAACAGCCTACAACTTCTCATTCCCCACATGCCTGTCCCACCCAAGGAAGTGTGCCCCTTCTCTTCTCAACAGCCCCTCGACTACCCCACTTCCCTTCAAGGGCTTCAACAACATGCTGGACCGAAAGTCTCAGAGCGTTGTAGCTACAGTTTAGCACCTTCAGGAATCAATCCCCAACAATTCTCTCTCTCGAAGAATTGCTCACGGGCCTGACAACCCGCTTCTTCAATCCCGCTCCAAGCTAACCAGGTACAACAACCGAAATAGACTATGGGAACAGGTTCAAAAATGAGTGTCTCAAGGATAACGGAGTGCGTGAGTGAAGATGGTCATGGAATCATCGACTAGATAATTGAGTGTGGGAAGGAATCACTTTGAAAGTCATCATGAAAGTGATGGTGAGAATGATGGTCAAGCTGCTAGTAAGAAATCCTGTGAAAAGTGACTAAATGAGCTAAGTCCCCCACGATATGAATGCATGTCCCCAACTTGACAATTGTCATATCGGAAGTTACTTTGGTCCACTTGTCCCCAACTTTAGAACTTAGGATAAAATAATTATCCATACTTTATGTTTTAGGAAATATTAATAAAAATATTCCCTTGACTTTTGGCCCTCCCTTTCCCTAACTGGTGAAGTTCATTCCCCCATCTCTTTTATCGTGGTTAGTCTGCGCACAACAATGTATTTTATATTAATCATGAGTCATGTACAAAGTAGGCGCATTGGCCTAATACCAAAACATAAGCATCCCAGCTTATAATAACTGGCACACCAGCCTATAACACATATCATATACACGAGGCTCGTTGTCCTCCATACTGCGCGCACCTTAGTTACTGCGCGCGGTATCCAGGAATGTGCATACTACATCATTTTACTGTGCAGTTCATGCACGCACTATGCCCCATGACGTGCTTTACCAAATGATATCAAAACAACTCACCAACTTAAGTACATTTATATTACATTTACAATTGGGTTCAGTCGAGGGATATTACAATCCCCTCCCCTTATTTATGCATTGTCCTCAATGCATCATACAACCATATACAACAGAGTTTTAAAAAATCTTCAAAAAGATGTGGGTATTATGTCCGCATTGCATCCTCATGCTCCCAAGTAGCATCCTCTGGACCGTACCAGGTCCATTGAACCTTTACAAGCCCTATGGCTTGATTCCAGAGCTGTTTGAGTTTCCGGTCCAAAATGCGCACCGGATGCACTTAAAAAGTGCCTTCTTGCTTCACCCGAATCACATTCCAATCAATAACATGGTTAGCATCATGTATATATTTCTTTAGCAATGATACATGGAAGGCATTATGGACAGACATAGATGCAAGCAATGAAATCATATAAGCAACTGGACCAATCCTCTCTAGGATTTCAAATGGCCCACAAAATCTGGTTGCCAACTTGGTGCAGCTTCCCAGCTTGAGGGAACTCTTGTTAGCTTTCACTTTCAGGAAAACATGATCACCCACTTTGAATTCTCTGTGGGTTATGTTCTTATCAGCATAAATTTTATGTCTGTCTTGGGTAGCTTTTAAATTCTGCTTAATTTTTGTCATTTGTTCCTCCATCTACCCGAGCAACTCTGGTCCAACTACTGTCCTATCAGCTGGATTATCCCAACTCACTGGAGTATTGCACTTTCTGCCTTAAAGTGCTTCAAATGGAATCATCTTCAATGATGCCTGATACCCATTGTTGTAAGCGAATTATACCAAGTGTAGGTAGTCTTCCCATTTCGATGGTTTGTCCATCACATACATTTTCAGTATATCTTCTATCACTCTATTCACCCTCTCCGTCTGTCCATTAGACTCAGAATGATAAGCTATACTAAAGTTCAGATTCGTTCTGAATCCTTTGAAAAATCCTTTCCAGAAATTCGACGTGAATTTCATGTCTTTGTCTGACACAATTGTTTTAGGAATCCCGTGCAATTGTGCCACTTCCTTCATGAAAATATTAGCAACATCTGCTGCCTTGTGCATAGTTTTTAGTGGAATAAAATGGGCAGCTTTCGTAAGCTTGTCCACCACCACCATGACCGAATCATGCAGCTTGCATGTTCTAGGAAATCCCTTAATAAAATCCATTGTCACCACTTCCCACTTCCATTCAGGAATGGTTAAGGGTTGCAGCAACCATGTTGGGTGCCTATTCTCAGCTTTATCTTTATGACATTCCATACATCTAGAGATGTACTCGGCGATCTCTTTCTTCATACTTGGCCAAAAGTAATGTCTTTTGATCACTGCCACGGTTTTTTGATATCCAGGGTGCCCTGCATAAGGAACATTATGCATTTCATGCAAAATCATACGTTTCAAGTCCTGGACATTTGAAACAAAAATTATGTTCTTGCGCAACATCATTCCATTTATTCCCAACTTATAATTATCCACCTTCTGTAGCATCTTACCCTGTTGTAGCATTGCTACCAATTCTCTGTATTGTAGATCTGCATTTGCAGCCTCCATAATTTTGCTTTTAACATCATTTTGATACATGCTAATGGTTGTAGCATGTAATTCATGCACCTTCCTGTTGAGTGCATCAGCCACTTTATTCTCTTTCCCCTTGATATGTTTTATATCAAAGTCATATTCACTTAGAAATTCTAACCGTCTGCTTTTCCTAGCATTTATATTTGGCTGATCAAATAAATATTTCAGACCATTGTGGTCTATTCTTTAGCTCAAAACTCTTTCCCATGAGGTAGTGTCTCCATTTCCTCAGGGCATGTACTATGGCTGCCAACTCCAAATCATGAATGGCATAGTTTCTTTCATGATCCTTCAACTTCCTTGATTCATAACATATGGAAAACCCATTTTGACTGAGGACTCCACCAAGTCCTTCATTACATGCATCGATGCATATGATGAAGTCTTCTTCTGGGTCTGCGATCCTTAATATTGGAGCACTTGTCAATAATTGTTTCAAGTGTTGGAAACTCTTCTCGCAATCCAGTGTCCACTAAAACTGCACTCCCTTTCTTTGCAAAGAAATGATTGGGTGTGCAATCTTTGAGAATCCTTCAATAAATCTTCTATAGTAGCCTACAAGACCCATGAATGATCTCACCTCTATCACATTCTTCAGTGTTGACCATTCTCTAATGGCCTTTATCTTCTCAGGATCCACTGTTATCCCATCCTTTGAAATGATATGCCCCAAATAATAAATCTGTTTCTGATAAAATGAGCACTTGCTCAATTTGGCATATAACTGACACTCTCTTAATACTTGCAACACCATCCTCAAATGATGTTCATGCTCTTCCTCTAACTTGGAATATATGATAATTTCATCCAAAAAGACAATGACAAACTTGTCCAAATACTCTCGCAAAACACCATTCATTAAGCACATGAAAACAGCTGGTGCATTTGACAACCCAAATGGCACCACTATGAACTCATACTGACCATACCTTTTCCTGAAGGCGGTCTTTGTAATATCTTCTTATTTAATCCTTACCTGATGGTATCCTGATCTGAGATCTATCTTTGAAAATATCTTTGCATCCTTCAATTGATCAAAGAGGTCATCAATCCTTGGTAGAGGATACTTGTTCTTAACAGTCACTATATTCAACTATCTGAAGTCAATGAAAAACCTTAGTGTTCCATCTTTCTTTCTCACAAACAAGACTGGGGCACCCGAAGGTGACATGCTTGGGAATATATACGCCTTCTTCAGAAGTTCTTCAAGCTGCATTTGTCAATTCTGGTGTACTTATTCTGTAAGGAGTCTTTGATACTGGCGCTGCTCCAGACATCAAATTTATAGAGAAATCAATGTCTCTCCTTGGGGGTGGTCCGGGTACCTCCTTGAAAACGTCTTCAAAATCTTCCAGGACTGCATAATCTTCCAAATTTGGTACCTTATCTCTAGGTGTCTTTGCCAAATGAGATGCAATTATTTGACATCCTTTTCTGTAACATTTCTTCAGCTGCAATGCTGAAATTTCTCTAATGGTTATTGCCCTAGGAATTCCCTGTACCTTCCTTAGTTTCCCTTCCTCATCCATGCAAGTAAATGCTTTGTTGTGACAGTCTAATAGAGTGTGATGTTGGTCCAACCAATCCATCCCAATTAGACAGCCATAGGAACCTAAAGGCAAGATGTTTAAATATGCCTTGGTGTTCATTCCATTCATGTCTATGAGGCATGACTTAACCATCTCATTAACTTTTCTTCTGGCTCCTGTAGCCAGTTGTACCAACCAAGATTTCCCATGCTTGCTTCTTGGCAATTGCAAAATTTCCACCATCTTAGGGTCTATATAACTATGACTATCTCCTGAATCAATTAAAATAGAAATGGTCTGGTTGTTGATCATACCTTCCACTTAAATCATGTGGGATTGATACTCTACTTGCTTGTTGTCTAGGGCTGCATAAATCCTTGGCACATATCTGCCCATGTCCTCCACGGTTTCAACTTCTTGTACATTGTGAACAACCCTACCTTTTTCACCTCTGTGAGGACAATCTATGAACCTATGGTCCCCTTTACAACCCCAACATTGCATAGGTGGCTGCCTTGGCCCTTGACTCCTTGTGTCAATCATTCTAGGTTCTTTAGGCGTTTGTTGTCCTTGTGGATTATTTCTGAAAAATGGCAGCTTAGATCCCTTCTTCCTCTGATCCATCTTGAATTTCTTATTGTCTTCTCAAGCCTTTTGGAAAGTTGGCCTTGCTTTCTGCCGATCATATATGCATTTAGCTCTCCTTATGGTCTCTTATAATGTCTTGGGATCATCATACTGTATTTTGTCACTGATGAATGATGGCAATCCACTTAAATACCTTTGAATTTTGACTGTCTCAACCTTGATGAGAGAGACATACTTCAGCAGTTCCAGAAACTTTCTCTCATATTCATCTATAGTCATACTTCCAAGCTTCAGTTCAAAGAAATCTTTCATTTTCTTGTCATAGTATCTCTTATTCAAGTACTTCTTCTCAAAATACTTTTTGAATTCCCTCCAAGTAACACTTTTCTCTATAATGTGCTGCACCTCCACAAATTGATCCCACCACATGGAGGCCTTTTCTTTGAGTTGATAGATAGCGATTCTACCTTCTGCATGAGAAGAATAATTATTCAATTGAAAATACTTTCTCATGCCCAACAACCATGTTTCCGCATCTTAATCCTTCTTATGCTCACCATCAAATGTAGGAGGTTTGATTTTGTTCATTTCTCCTTGCAACTCATTGACCCTAGATCTCTTATACCTTCTGACAGGGGATAGGCTCGAGCTGTAGCATGCTATCTTATTGGAATGCCTTTGGGAATGATGGTGATGTCTACTAGCACTTTTTTCTTTTATTTTCTCCTCTGAAGGCCTTTGTCTCCCAAATTTACTTGAACCACTCTCCTTAACCAATTTATTTTCTATTATGTTCAAACCCTCTAATAGCTTCATGTTGAAGTCATCTTGTTGCTCTTTGGATTTCATAAGCCTTTCATTATCATCTTTATGGCTTTGGACATCCTTCTGCAAATTCTTAATGGTCTCATCCATATTCATATTTTCATTCCTTTCTTATCCATGTTCATTGGAGTTCGTTCCTTCAATGCCCAAATGGACATCCACCCCTCTGCTCTCATTTTTTTGACTGTAATTCCCCTGTGCTTATTCCATTCCTATGGACTCAGCAGTGGTCTGATCTGATCGAGTTGTTGTTAATTCTGCAAAATGTGCAGCCATAGAAACTTATCAGGCTAACAATTCAACAATTCATGAGAATATGCACCATTTTGGTTCAATATACACATCATAATTATCTCTCCTGGTTCCTGGTGTTATCACCATGACAATTCTAGATAAGACCCAAGTCTCGAAAACACAAACGTGCAGTGCCTTTAGAGATACACTTGTGCAAGAAGGTGGTTTTCCAAAACCACTTTCGCCAAGACGCGGTATCACATGTCTCAACATGTCAAATCCACCACTTGTGGAGTAGGCGATGGCTAGTCAGATCACCCTGCTTCACTCATTCGGTACTTCGCATCCATGTGACGTCAGTTGAACACCTCCATGCAATGATCTCAAAAGCTAATCATTTGAAATGGATTAGCCAAGCATGGAAACCCAACGCTCTTGTATGTAATCCATCTGCGCTTCATAAATGGAATTCTATAATTACTAATCCTCAAGTATGAAGGTATCTGCGTATCCATAACTGAAGTAATCTCCAAACAGCTCAACTTTCTTCTCTCTGTAAAAGCATTTTGGTATCCACAATTTGAGATACATGGACAAGGCTAAATCAAGTGAGACTAGTTATTCGGGCAACATGCTAGACTTTCCTGCAAATAAGGAGGAAAGGGTCCTTGCGCACATTCTAGCAACTAAGTTCCACACAGAGCCGGCTATAGAATCGCGGTTGGAATTCAGGTTGAATCCCACTATGAAGAATTTAGTCATCAACATGCCAGTCGCTAAGAAGAAAAGGAGCAAGCAGCAGAAGAAGGAGGAATCTACAGCTGAAGCCTCCGAAAGTGTTGGAGACAATCAACCGATCTAGTTAGATTCTTCTTTAAAGGTGGAGATCGCTAAGCTGAAGTGAGTCTTCAACTAAAATTAAGCATGTTTCAGCAAATTTTTGAACAGCCGGTAGCGGAGGTAAGGAGAACCAGAGATGATAAGCCTGTTCTTAAACGAACCTTTTCACAACAGGCTAACTGTTGTCATCCTCCTTTTGTAATTTTGTGATTAATACGATTATATAAATACAAAAACAGATTTTAGACTGTTTTATTACAATTTCTATCTGGTGGTGTTATGAATCTTGTTTTATTTTATAATAAGTTTTTCTTGTAAGCTTATATTTCATTTTCATCTGTCTGAATCGGAGGAAAATAAAACTCAGAATTCTTTTTAATTAATGCTTCAATGTGGTTGTGTGTTTCTTTTTCTTTTATTATTATGCAAATTAAACTCAGACTCATCGTCTTCCAAGCGACTTCACGCGTACTAAAATTCGACCTGTTCATTTATATTTATCGTGCATAGCAATATCACAAGGTAAAATGCTTTTCCGCGCACCTATATCTATTGTGCATTTCTTCTTCATCGCACCGACAACTTGTGCGCACTACTTTTGCGTTGTACGCCAATATCCGCTACGCACAGTTTTGGTACCACACACTGATATTCCACATGCATTTCACCCTATGCATTGCACCATGTCAAAGTTCAACATAATCCATCGCGCACAATTATCTGCACACACTACTGAATACACTGTTGCGAGACAACTTATACTCATACTTATGCACGTACCAACAAAACTCCTCTATGTTAAGCAATACTTGCGCACCCCATGTGCACATTACTATGTGTGTGCTCATCATGCAAGGCTAAATTCAGCGCGTGCATCCGCACATAATAATATTCCACGTGGCACCATAATTTACCGTGCACACTAGCACCCCAACGTTTTCCTGCGTGTGCCAGCACGCCAACCTTTTCCATGGACACTCCGTGACTCGAATTTTGGTCACTTCGAAGTTACTCTTCTGTGAATATTCGCTTCAACTGAACCCCTCTGGCCCATCCAAGCTCAGTGTTGAACTGAAGCTCTGATACCAATTTGTAACATTCCCCTGACCACTCGCAGGCCAGGGGACGCCACTCCAGAGAAACCTATCATGCTCTGACACAAGTCGATAACATCCCCAGCCTTAACAGGCCAGACCATGCTACTCTAGGGAACACTTTCATTCCCTTACTGTGGAACATATGGTAACATACCTAGTAGTAAACTGAGTTATGCCACATAAATTTACTCTTTAAACTGCATGCAACTAAAACATATACATACAACACTCTTGCGGAAGCTTTACATATAAACATAAACAAACAATTACTTTCTGTAATATATGAATTTTATACTGAAATAACAGTAACTACATATATGCAGCATTTACAGGGAATTACCCATAAACATACAGGCAATTATAATCACATATATGATAAACCATAACATAGGCATGTAAATAACAAAGCAGCATATCATTTTCTCATACGATTGGTACTTATCTTAGAAATATTGTCACCAACTACATACAGACCCTCCAAGAACCTCCCAACTTTAGACTACACTGTTCATTACTCTCAACAGTGAGTTGCCCCCGAGCTAGGACTGAACTCCACCTAGGGTAAAGGGTTACTAACCAGGCTAAGGCTCATGGACAACAGGAAAGACTATGTTTCAGGTGCTCACTCAACTAACAGCCTACATCCTCTCATTTCCCACATGCCTGTCCCACCTATTGGTTGTGGAGCCTGATTATCTTCCTGATTTAGAGGTCTTTTGCTTTCAGCCGTGTTTATACCTCATGAAGTATTTACACTCCAGAAGTATGTACACTATTCCACGCGGGGGAGTGCAGAGGGGGGGTACCCCCTCTGCAGGGTCCGGGGGCGAAGCCCCCGAAGCAAAAATTGCCTTGTAAAAGTATATTGTAATTTCATTGTAAATCTGGACCGTTCATTATAAGGTCGTAGATCTAAAGGTAGAGATTATGTTAGGGTTTTTTTCCCTAGNTGCCTTGTAAAAGTATATTGTAATTTCATTGTAAATCTGGACCGTTCATTATAATGTCGCAGATCTAACGGTAGAGATTATGTTAGGGTTTTTTTCCCTAGAAGGCAACCCTCTTTTATGAGGGAAATTTATTACGGCTATGGATGATGGTGAATATTGTATTCTGAGAGAGGAGACTGTGAGAGAAAGAAGAGGAAGTTACAGTGGGTTTTGTTGTAGGTTGTATCCCTTCATTTGCTGGATAATAATAAAGGAAGGACCTGGCAATTTCTCTGGTGGACGTAGCCCACACTGGGTGAACCAAGTAAATCTGTGTCTCTCTTGTATTGTGTGTCTTCTGTGTTTTGTTTCTGCATTTGTTTTATTTTATTGCTCCACGGTCCTGTTTTTCTAGCACAACGTAGCTAAACCCTAACAAAAAATCAACGTAGTATTCACATGGATTCAATA
>JASDQU011403170.1:11942-30353 GCA_032191745.1 Picea mariana
CCCGAAAAAAACTGCTAGAAATAGTAAACTGTGCGAAAACTGAAAAACTAAAAGAAGTAATGGTGGGGGTTCAAGTGGAATAGGTGGGTGGCCACCAATATCCACCTAGATCAAGATTACCCTAAGACTTTTTTGAGCCAGTTGGAATAGGTGGGTGGCCATCAATATCCAATTGAATCAATCCTCCCTCCTTAGGAATCAATGGTCTCCATTGCACTCGATTCCCGAAGGAGAGGGAAAAGCGTTTGTTGAATCTGCATCTTGATGAGCTACTTGCCTTACTGGAGAAGTTGTGTTGCTTAGCTTGTTGAAGGTTGTCACGAACCTATGGTTGGAAGGGTTCGACCTTTTTAAGCAGTCTGGCTACATGAGATGATTGTGTGTAGAAGGAATCTTTGTGCTTTGATGCAATCTTGTCGACCTGCTTTTGCTGGATAGATGGTGTTTGGACCGAGGCTGTAGTGGTTATAGTGTCCTTCTATTCAACTTTTGAACAGATTGTGAAGAGGCTGAATTTTGCAATATGAGAAATTGCCTTGCAACACTGTTTTGGTGGAACAGTAATCGGAATTACCTCTGGTGTTCTATAAAGATGACCCCCTAGAGTAACAATGACACTATGGGGTCAAGACTCATAAACATCATGACGTTTCCACATATATGGTTGGTCCAAAAGAACATCGCAAACATCTAGAGGGGCAACATCACACAATACCTCATCCTGGAAGGGTTGGATGTCATATGACAGGCAGCACTACAGGTTGACACGGAGATCTCATCCCCGGCGAAGCCACCCGATGTTGTATGGTTATGTGTGTCAAGTTGTCGACAATCCCAATTGTTTAATGGCCTCTACTGAGATGAGGTTCTTATGTCCTTCGTTATCAACAATAAAATGTAGTGGGGTCCCATTCACCCACATATGTGAATGAAAAAGGCGCTCCCCCTCTTTAGGATTTGCTGGTTCTTCTAGTTTAATTGTTGTGTTCATGACAGTAGCAGTGGGGTCTGCACCAATGATCTGTCTTCTCCCATTATTTTTTGAATCAGATTATAAATTTGGGTTCGGCTCTTTCTCTTTGATCTCGACCACCAATGATTGTTTTGAGTGACATTCATCGGTGTTGTGCCAGAGGCTTTTGTGGAAATTACACCATTTTCCAGTGTCCTTCTTCGTCTTTCCGTTACCCTTATTTTCTTGTGGCTTAGACTGGATTTCGAGAGGTTGGTTGTTAGGGTCGTCTTTATCATACTCTGGTTATTGCGGATTTGTAAACCAGAACTCCCATTTATTCTTGTGCCTAAATTTCTACTCAATTTTGACAGCATATTGATAGGTAGCTCACTGCGATGAGATGTCCAAAAACTCCATTTCAATTTGGATGTACCTGTGTAGAGCCCCATGGTATTTTAGAACCAAATGTCGCTCATAATCTTTGATACCCATCTTAGTGCACAAGGTATGGAAGGTATTGGTGAACTCCACCACTACTTGCCCACTCTCTTGACGCAATGTGGTCTATCTCATGTATTGGTTGTCATAGTTACCAACAAGGTAATATTATTCCTTGACAGTATCCACACAAAAAATCCCAAGTGGGCTCAGCCACATATATTCTAGACTCCTCTATGGAACTTTGCTCCCAGTAAGTTTCCCACCAATGTTTGTCATGGGGGAGAGCTTTAAGGAGTGCCAAGGTGATATTTTCCCTATCGAAAAAATTGTGAACAAAGAAATAACCTTCTAGCAAATTTAACCATTTTTCTAGGGCATTTGCATCTATTTGTCCTTCAAATATGGGAATATCAAAATTGACTTGTACCTTGAAAGGTGAGGTGCCTCAAAAGTGGTCACTTGATGAAGACACATCGATTTTTATCTCCAGGCATTGAAGGATGTGGTAAAAATTATCCATCATTTTATCCCTTTGTCGCATGAGAGCTTGCTCAAGCAACAGATTAATAGAATCGTCTGCTCTATCGTTTTTATTTTCTTCCGCCGTGGAGGGTTTCTTGGGCGTGTGAGAGCGATTGTCCTCAAGAGAGACAAGCTCAAGATCCAATTTGTTATACTCAGACCTCGTTAGGGACATGCACTGAAAAAAACAATAAAGAGCAGCATATTCTTATACCACTGATCCAGATTATTTTCGGCACGAAATGAGAGTGGAGATATAATAAAGAAATGTACGAAGATATCTTAGATATCCAATAATATATCAGAAATGCAACCATAAACACATAAATATAGTAATACACAATTTCTATTAGTCAATGAAATGTGCAAAACAATAGAAATACAGAGTGAAAGACTCGCTAGAATGGTGGCAGCTTATCTCTTAGATGAGATGTGACGGTTACTTACATTCACAAGAAGATGATTGTTACAATGAGGTTCCAAAGACCTTTTTAACATAAATAATATCCAAAACCCTAACCCCTGAAGATGAAAAGCCAACAATTTTATGGATCTCGTTTTGGGTAGTTTGGTGTATCAACTTCTCGGGGGCATAACTTTGGCATACGATCTCTGTTTGGGGTGCACAATAGCTCATTGGAAAGGTATCGACGAGGAGATTCATTTTTGGGGCTCAATCAGAGCCTTTGGTTATCATTGAGGTGATCAATCCAAAAAAAAAAACATTATTTTAGGCCCTATAAATGGCCCTGAAAGTTTAGGAACCAAAAAACTACTAAAAATAGTAAATTGCTAGAAGATTGTTTTGAGCCAGTTGGAATAGGTGGGTGGCCACCGATATCCACCTGGATCAATCTAGTCTATGTAAAGCGCATGAAACCACTTCCTAGCCAATCACAAGAAACTTGTTCATTGGGCAGCAAAACGAGAAAGTGTTATGCTGGCACCAGCTACAATCTTTTACCCAAACAATTCCTGAGTGTTCATGTAAGAAATTCTAAGAACAAATCTTGTTCCCACCTTCAAGTGAAATTATTCTCGTGATTGCAAAAGCAAGATGGGCATAAAAAAATTATGGAAAATCAATCTATTCTCACTTTGGCAATTGCAAGGAAAGGACTCATTAAGTCAACAATAAAAATTTACAAGCTCGGGTTATGAATCTTGCACTGAACTTTATCCAATGTTTATCACAATGAAACAAACTTAGTTTTATTGTTTAAAATCTGATGAGATTTATAGTACCGATAATTAAAGCAATCTAATCACTAAATTGAAGGAATAAAGAAAAAAGAATAACAAACACAGTGATCAATCCCCACACACACACTTGCATACAAAGTTTACATTAAACTCAAGAACTCTAAATCTGGGATATTGAATGATACAACCCTGTATTAATAAAGACACTAAATTTATTTGCAATTATGAAAGAGAATATTATATGACTATCAATGGAAACTGCAATGCAATTGTGCAAGTTATGCTTGGGTTATTACTTAATAAAATTCAAATGTTGTCTACAGAACGAGTTCATAGACCAAATCAAAATTGCATGGAAACAAAGTTATGCCTTTGGTATGTTCAGATAATGAAATCAAAGTGATTACAAGGTCATAATGATGGTGCAATTCGCATTCAAAATAGGGTTATTAACAAGTTGTTACAATGGACATAATTAGAGCATAAGCGTTCACAAGATTGATTACATAAACTGAACAAAAACATAGCTTAAACAAAAGAGAAGAAATCCACAAATCGCACTTACATATCTAAGCTAATGATACAAGATTGGTGTCCCGCTGCGAACAAGACTACATAATTAAAGCAATTGGAACCATGAATCGAACTCTCAGAACACCAGCGTTTTATTAATCAAACTCAAAGATACAAGTCGATATAATAGTTATCAATCTCACAGTCTGAGCGATAAAGATCTATTCCATAATACTATGCTTACATTACGTTGCTCAAACATGGATTTAAATAGAAACATTGTTTTCCAAATATGTGCAGAATGACTTCTGGTTAGATCCCCTTTTTACGCATTGGTCATATCGATTACATGGAGGAAATCGCAATAGGCAATATAATTGAACTTGGAAGTATAAAGTTAACCTTTGATTCGTTCATGAGATATTTTCATGACATGAAATGCATGAGAATATCTCATATTTGCATCCTTGAGGCAATTTGTTGTTCATGCGTTTATATGGAGCAGAGGGTTGACTGTGACTTTCACTGCAACTAGCGCCCTTCTTTACTCATTCTAGAATCAATCTGAGGAGCTTAGGAGCATGTCGATGATGCTATAGAGAGCAACTAGGTCACATTTTTCCTTCTAGAAATCTGGAAGCATAACGAACAGTAACGCGGGTTACCGGACCTCTATGTTGGTTACAAGGCCTGAACTCAATAAATCGTCATTATTAATAAAACTCGTTTTTAATCATTCAAATTTGTTGGAAAAGTAATCCTTTAGGATTACCCACTTGAAAAAATCTAAAACGTCAATGGATTGTAACCTATGTCAGGAATCCAAGAGACACATTGGAATACAAATCCAATCTTCAACATCATGTATATATACATGTATCATATTGATGTTTAATGCAATCCCATGCTTATCTATTTTGTGTCTCTAACAGTGGTATCATAGCCAATATTCTTTTTTGCCTGAATCTCGTTATGGTAGTTGTCCATAACTGAAATGTCATAAACGTTTATGTCTGTCCATCTATTTACTTGGATGTTTGCTCTCCCCTCGTTGTAGAAAACGTCCCTATGGCTTATGCCTTCTCTGGCCGATTCCCTATCTGTGCTTCTAGCCTGCTTGCCTACCTGCTTGTGAGGATTGTGAGGAGGCAGTCTACGTTCCATTGTTCCATTGGTTCGTCCATTTTATCCTTCCAAAGACAAGAAACCCTGATCTGCAAGATATCGTCCAGGAGATTTTTTCATTCCAAAAATGTTATCTGCTATTCGTTCTGTCTACTTTGTTCCTGAACGATCGCGAATTAGGGTTCTAACCTTGCAGTTCACCCGCGCAGTAGTTCAAACTCATACATGGGAGTCTTCGCTCACTTCTTTGTGATTAGGATTATGGTTAGGTTTTTGGTGTTTGGCGCCCACCATGGGGCATGGAATAACATATTCAACAACAAATTGCAAGAAACGTGTGTTTTGTTCATTGTAAGGCTCCAAGAGAATCGATCCGACGAGTCGGACGACAGTATTTCGCATGGCTACCCAACGTGAACAGTAGCTCGATCTGCCTCCATGCAGGATATAGTTCAACTGCCCTCCTAACTCGATACTGGAATGGAGGTATTTCTTCAGAACGGAGTTTAGACCGGCTGGAATGGAGTCTTTGCCTTTCCATTTTATAAAGTTTTGCACATAGAAATTTCAATGCTTTAGATTTGTTCTTATGTTGAGACCGCTCATCTTGAATGGTCATGAGAATGCCTATCGAAATATGAGTGACCCGAACAACATTGCTTCTTGTATTGACGTGGTGACTTCCTTCTTCACCTGATCATTAAGTATCGATTCTAAAATCCTCATTATGCAATAGCATATCGACCTCATCGACTTGCGGAAGAATGGACACAAATGCAACACTGGTATGGATGCGACCTGTTGTAGGGAATGTGTGTGTGATTAAATGATTGTTTCTTTTTAACCAAGAGAAGTGATCCACAAAGCACATCTCAATGTTTTTTAGGATGTGCCTTGAACAAGATTCCTGCAATACTAATAAAGCAAATGAAATGGGACATTATCAATTGTAATGCCTCACTTGGTGGCTAAATGAATGCATAGTGCTTGTTCCAGCAATAACACACTCTTCAAAGTAGTTTCCTTTGACATGAGATGCCATCCTTCATATGATTTCCCAATTAGCTCGGCATCAACATGTGTGGGGAAGAAATAATCTATTTCTTCTCAACAGAGAATGAAAACAATGTGAACGAGAAATATTTTACACTCAAAATGTTTGATCAGTGAGTGGGCCATGCAAGAATGTATAGTTTTGATAAATAGACAAGAAAATTTTGTCGTCGATAGGCGCTGTATTTATTCTGACAGTTTTTATGGGACAAAGAAAACCTTATTATGTACCAAAATGGCAGTCTTGTGCTTTTAAAGATGAGCTAAAAACTAGGAACAAGCTCACCAAATTTTGAATATATCGAAAGAAGGAACAATTGATTCATGGCACCAGATATTGTCAGCCACAAGGAGAATAGTTTCCTTTGAGTTTGCATAATAAATCTTGGAGAAAACGATGGAGAGGTGCCATACTCATTTCCCGAAGATCAAATCAATTGTAAGTTTACTTGTGCTTTCGGTAGAATCTGACACCCCTCATGTGTTGAGTTTGCATATGATTGTGAAATGATGGAGTTACAAGAAACCCTTGCGGTCTATTTTTGTCTTTAAAATGGCTCGAGTTGTTACGGAACACTCTAATATTCTCCTCTGTGGAGAATACAATCACCATTGACAACCACTATGCAGTTTGTTGTAACTTGCTTACAAGTTACACAAGCCAAAGCAACACTGCTGCAAACTCAAAATCAACTTCTTCATGATACACTTGAGATAAAGTAACTTCAACGACATTTTGAACTAGTCCTTGTTCAAAACCCTATAGTTGAATATGATGAAGAAGATGAGGTTGATTCATACCAACAACAAGTGCAACAACCACTCAATGAGTCAGTCCCAGATTCAAGTGCAAATAAAAATCAACTTCATCTTTCCAAGCGAATCATCAGACCTTGGGAAGAAATCAGGCATAAGAAGCATAGAACATGTATCATATATGAAAAGGATGTCACCTTTCATAATCTGGATTACACCAAAGCAATCCAATTCCAGAGTGTTGGATTGCTTTAAGAAATTTCGCATTCACCTGCTCTAGTTCAAGAACAGATTTTGATATGCCAGCATTATCAGCGAGTTGGCCACATGGAAGATCAATGTTTCGATCGTCATCCTTGCGAGCATTGAGGAAAACACAATCATCCTTCAAACAAATTTTATAACAACAAGAAAACTATAAGAGTAAAGAACCATTATGGGTGGATGGCTTCTTGGCGATGGTCATCAATAGTCAAGAAGATATGTCAATCATACTGACGAATTCACTCTCAAGTAATGACACATCTTGCAATGGATAGATTTTCATCTTCTCACCCTATCCCTGACAGGGGCCCCAACATCAACAATTGGCAGTCACGCTTCCAGTTTTGAAGTCCTCTAAGTCGAGCAATAACAAGCGAGCGTGATTGGTTTGTGGTTTTTCCTTAAACCACCACTTAGTAGAAGACTTTCGGCATCTCCTGGACAACGGTTTGTGGTTTCCCTTAAACCTCCACTTGGTAGAAGACTTTCAGCTTCTTCTACATCACAATTTATGGTCATATTTAAAACAACATAGAGAGCACTTCCAATTAGCAAAAGACACCAACTGTCAGCTTCTATCTAACTTAAGAAATGTTTCGGGAACCATTGAGCCTAGAGCAGGGTTCCAGAGTTTGTGGTCATCCTTAAACCACCAGATTAGTTTGTGGTCTTCATTAAACCACCATCATCATTTGGTTTATGGTCATCCCAAAATCACCAGATTCAGAGAGCATGTTCAACCATCACCAGATTCAGAGAGCATGTTCAACTCTCATCTTGGACTTGCATACAACCCTTCGGATTAAGTGGGGGAATGTTGGAAATGTAATCCTTTAGGGTTACCCACTTGACAAAATCTGAAACATCAAGGGATTGTAATAGACATCGGGAGTCCAAGAGACGCATTGGAATACGAATCCAATCGTCAACATCATGCATATATACATGTATCATATTGATGTTTAATGCAATCTCACACTTATATATTTCATGTCTCTAACATAATTGATTAAAAAATATGGGAAATCACAGATAAACCATTAATATTACCTTATGAGCCTTTAAATGACCTTTAGGACAGAAATAATGGCAAGTATGGTGAAAAGAGTGGCTTTGATGGG
Source organism: Picea mariana (assembly GCA_032191745.1). Lineage (NCBI taxonomy): Eukaryota > Viridiplantae > Streptophyta > Pinopsida > Pinales > Pinaceae > Picea > Picea mariana. Next base: position 19,896 of record JASDQU011403170.1, read on the forward strand.
TCAAAATGGGGTTCACTGGCAGTGAAAATGGCATCGATTTGGAGACCCAACATCTCCCCCACACCTGTGGTTGTGTGTGTCCCCATGCAAACAAAACATGTAACCATCAGTGAAACTGGTGCTGTAGTAATAAAGTCCTCAAAATTTAACAAAATCTTATCAATCCTTCACTGTTCAAGAAGTAGTGTCAATAGAGATATTGACATTGGGTGTCTTTCTTCCCTTAGTTGCCTTGAGCTTTCTCCCTAAAACCTTGGTATGAAATTGGAGGGTCTCTATCTGTGTGTGTTTCTTTTCACTAAGCTTATGTAACTTGGCATTCTTTCTAGTCAACCTGTCAACTTTCCTTTGCAATTGAACACATCTATCCTCCAAGGTTTCGTCCTCCTCTTTAATATATTTATCCAATATTTTGAACTTTGTAACCCTGGCTTTCAATATATCTATATGTCTATCTTTCCTTTCCAACCTGGAAGAGATCGATCAAGCATCATGGGGTAAGGCCTCTTTCACAGGCTCATAGTAGTATGTAATATTGTCAACGTCATGAGGTATAGGTGTAGAAGGTCCAGCAGAATAAGGAGATGAACACACAGGTGTCTTAGGCCGAGAGGATTCTTTTAAAGTCTTTTTAGATAGTGGAATTGATATCTTAGGGGGTCAAATGTCACTTTGTTTAGAAGGTGCAAGTTCAGCGTCCAATATAATTGGATTTTTCGGGGAACAAGGAGTGTTGGTCATTGGAGTTTTGACATTTAACTTTTGTTTAGCCATGCTCCTTGTAACCCCGACAAGAATGACTCGTGGAATAGAGGTGGTTACAACTGGTGCTACGGGAGTGGTAGCGGTAGATACAATGGGAGTAGTCATAATAAGGGGACGAAGCTTTCGTTTCGATGGAACCTTTTCAGGGGTCTTATCCGTTGAAGTTTGGGCATTTGCAGAAGATATTCTTATTGTATTAGATCAAGTCAAAACCCTAAAGAATAATATTATGTTGTATTTATCAAGTCAAAACCCTAAAGTCGACCCTATTGTGCCTTTGTAAAATTCAAATGTAAATCAGAAAGTGTAAAGTGCACAAGTCCGCCCTAACCTAATTTCAAGGTGACTCAACTTGTATTTATAGGAGGCTAGGCACCTCATTTGGAGAACACACACAACATAAGTTCTCTCTCAAGGAAAAGTGTGCAAGTCTGAGGAGGAGATGCAACTACGGAGTAAAGGTGTTTTGGTGAAGGGTTTTGGTTATCTCTTGGAGGCCTATCTTGGTCTAGTGGTGTGCTACCCTATTCTGGTTAGGGTTTCTGGTCTATCTTCTTACTATCTCCTGTTTGGTGAGATCTTTCTTGAGAGAGAGACATTGTACTTGTTGACAAATCTATATTGAAGAAGCGTTGTTGGGTTTTCTCTCCCAAGAGGGTTTCTTAGGATAAATCTTGTGTATAATGTGGATGTATTTCTTTTAGTGATCCTTGTGCATGTAGTTATTGATTTAATAGTTTAAAGTTAAAGAATATTGAATACACTTAACTGCTTAAGCAAAATTTCAACATGGTATCAGAGCAGGCTTGAAAGAAGCCATTTCACAGCTCTAAAGAAACTCATTGGGGAATTTAAGATCACAGAGAGGCTTTCCCTAGCCCAACACATCTTTCCTTGGGTTTAGATTTCCAGTTTGACGAAGATTTGAAAAATTGCAGTTTGTGTTGCAACTTCCAACAACTGCAGAAAACCCTAGAAGGTGATTTCTCCCATTTTTTGAAGGTCACTGGTCAAAGTAAGGACATCAAGGAGGTAGCCTTGCCAGGGTGCATCTTTCCCTCGGATTGGATTTCCGAAATCCAAAGTTTGAAAATTTAGGGTTTCCACATAAACCCTAGTGCAGTAGGTTTCTGGTAAAAGGTGGACAAGATGACTTCAAAAACCAAGCTTGAGAGCGTTGATAATTTTTGAGCATGGAAGTATAGGGTGACGCTCATTCTTGAGGAGAATGATCTGGAAGGTTTTTTCCAAGAAGAAGTTGAGGAGCCAGAGGGAGATGAGGCCAAAGCAAAATACAAAAAGAACTTGATTAGAGCAAAGAGGATCGTTGTTGATTCCATCAAGGATCATTTGATCCCTCACGTCTCATCCAAGAAGACTCATAAGCAGATGTTTGATGCACTATCCAAGTTGTTTGAAGGGAAGAACATTAGTCCGAAGATGAAATCAAGGACACAACTAAAGAACTTAAGATGTAGAATTCAAAAACTATCCAATCCTACTTCACAAGGGTGTCTCAACTTAATGAACAACTTGAAGCTATTGGAGACACATTTGAAGAGGCAGAACTAGTGATGACTACCTTGAATGGTCTTCCAAGCTCATGGGAATATTTCATTCAAGGAATCTATTCTAGAAGGAAGCTAACGAAGTTTAGCAAACTATGGGACGATTTCATGCAAGAAGAAGCAAGGATGGTAGCTAGAGAAGAGAAGTTGGGTGATGATGATCAAGTGCTTGCAACACATAGAAAGAAAGGTAAGAGCAAAGCTCATTCCCCAAGAGGTTCCAAAAGTTTCAAAAAGGTCAAAGAGATTATTCAAATTTCATATGATATGGTTGTCAAGAGATGGGACATATTAAAAGAAATTGTCCCCATAATAAGAAAGAACAAGTCAGAAAAGGAAAGTATAAAAGACATCATACTCATGCCACTGAATATGATGAACTGGTGAAAAAGAAGAGAATAAAAGAAGATGACTCAGATGAAGAATATGTTTTGATTTTAGCTCTTACAGGGATGGTCGCTCATGGAAGTGACACATGGCTTGTAGATAGTGGTGCTTCTAAGCACATGATTGGTTACAAGGATTCTTTGTCAAGTCTAGTTGAGAAGGACTCACCTTATAAGGTGAAACTTGGAGATGACTACTAGTACCCCATTAAAGGTGTAAGAGAAGCCTCCTACATGTTGGATTTCGGGAAGGCAATGAAGATGAAGGATGTTCTATATGTACCTAGTTTGAAGAAGAACATCCTCTCCATTTTAGCATTGCAAGAGAAGGGATTTAGAGTTGCCTTTGTTGATGGTGAAGTTATGATGTGTCCTAGAAGAAAGAAAATTATTGATGCAGTTGTGATTGGTGAACAAGAAGGAGGATTCTACAAATTGAAGGGACGATCAAATTTAGCATTGGCACATAGCACAGTTGATCCAAGTGAGCTATAGCATAGGAGACTTGCTCACATTCACTACAAAGCATTGTCGATCATGAGAAAAATGGTGGCAAGGCTACCAAAGATGCAGGTGAACCATGTTGGCATGTGCAAGTGATACACACAAGGGAAGAATGTAAAGAATCCATTTCGAAGCAGTGACAACAAGGCTAAGAGAATCTTGGACATCGTACATTCAGATGTATGTGGACCGATGTTAGCCATCTCACTTAGCATGTATATTTATAATGTTTCTTTCATTGATGATTATTCCCGTAAGACTTGGATTTATTTTTTGAAAGCTAAAAGTGAAGTGTTTAGAAAGTTTAAAGAATTCAACGCTCTAGTAGAAAACCTCTCTGAAAATAAGATAAAGGTTTTAAGAATGGATAATGGAGGACAGTTCTCATCAGAAGAATTCAAGACATTCTGCATAGAAGTCGGGATTAAGAGGGAGCTCTCTATTCCCTACAATCCTTGGTAGAAAGGAAGAACCAAACAATAATGGAAGTAGTGAAGGTGATGATAGATGACCAGGATCTACCAATTCACTTGTGGGCGGAAGCAGCCAGAACATCAGTGTATGTGGATAATAGAAGTCCCCACCATGCACTTGGGAACAAGACACCAAAAGAGATGTTTACCGAAGAAAAGCCAAAGGTCAACCACTTGAGAATCTTCGGTTGCCTTGTGTACGTGCATGTTCGCAAGGAGAAAAGATCAAAGTTGGATCCTTCATGCAAGAAGGGTATCTTTGTTGAATACTGTGAAACATTGAAGGCTTATAGAGTTTACATCCCTTGTCACCGACAGATTGAGATTAACAAAGATGTTACCTTCGATGAAGATGCCACTTTTAGCAGATCAAGATAGAACCATATTGATCAGGTTCATGATGAGGAGACGAAAGCTCCCAGGATCATAGAGATAGAGGGAAAAAGTGACATTGTACCTGAAGAGTATATTCCAAAGGATGATGACATGACATAACCATAAAGACCTGCAAAACCACCCCGGGAGAAGACTACCAAGAAGAGACGAGCTTGGACTCAGGAAGCTATTTAGGACGTAGAGAAGTATGGAGCCCTAGATCTAACTTTCAGAGAAAGTAAGAAGCCTCAACCTAGATCCAATTACATAGCAGTGTTATGTGATATCATTGATGTAGAGTTTTCTAGTTACAAAGAAGCTGCAGAAAAGAAAGCATGGTAGGACGCCATAATTGAAAAGTACCAGTCCATATTGACGAATGATGTTTGGGATGTGATTCCAAGACCGAGGGACAAATTTGCAGTGAGTTCGAAGTTGATTTTCAAGACAAAGCATTCAACGGATGGTAGTATTGATAAGTACAAGGCAAGGTTCGTGGCACGTGGTTTCTCCCAGAAAGAAGGAATNGTGGAAGGTACACCAGATGGGCATGAAGACATATTTGTTGAATGGTATGGTAGAAGAGGAATTGTATGTGGAGCAGCCACAAGGTTTTGAGACACATGACAAGAAGACACATGTGTGCAGATTGAAGAAGGCCATGTATGGGTTGAATCAAGCACCTAGAGCATGGTATGGTAGAATTGACGACTACCTAATGAGCTTGGGATATACCAAGAGTAAAGTGGATCCCAACCTTTACTTCAAGGTTGTGGATGGTGGACCAGTTATACTATTGCTATATGTGGATGATTGGTATCTAACAGGTGTTGAGAAGCTCATTGATGGATGTAAGAAGACGCTTGCTTCAGAGTTCGAGATGAAGGACACGGGTATAATGCATTACTTTTTGGGTCTGGAGGTATGGCAAAGACCAGATGGGATTTTCCTTAATCAAGGAAAGTATGTAATGGAGATCCTAAAGAGATTTGGGATGATGGATTGCAAGGCCATGCCTAATTCTTTAGAGACAGTAGACGCCACCATGTATAGAGATTTGGTTTTCATTGATGTACATGATGAACACGAGACCAAATATATGTTTTGCGATGAACACATTGAATCAGTATATGATTGAGCCAAGACATGTCCACTTAGTTGCGACAAAATATGTGTTGACATACCTGAAATGTACAATGGATTATGGACTTAGGTATGTTGTGGATTGTGAGATTAGACTGCATGGGTACACATATTCAGATTGGGCCGGTAGTGTTACAGACCGGAAGATTACATATGTATGTTGTTTCAATTTGGGATCGGGTATGATCTCATGGTTCAACAGAAAGTAGTCCAGTGTAGCGCTTAGTACGGCTGAGGCAGAGTACATAGAAGCGTGTTCAACTAGCAGTGAAGCAGTGTGGCTTTAGAAGTTTCTAGTTGGTGTGTTTGATCTCGAGTTAGAGGTGACTTGCATTTGGTGTGACAACCAGAGTTGTGCAAAGTTGTCAGAGAACCCAGCGTTTCATGATAAGTCAAAGCATATCGAGATCATGTATTAGTATATCAGGGATACGATGCAGAGAGGAGCGGTGAAGCTCCAGTATGTGGCTACAGATGATCGGGCAACTGATGTGTTGACAAGCCTCTGTCAAGGGTGAATTTTGAGTACTTTAGGGACAAGCTTGGTGTGGTCTGAAAGGACGTACCCTTGTGATAGGGTACAATGTGTTACAAATGAGACTCTAGATAGCAACAATGTATAGTGTGGACAACAGCTTGTCATGCCCAGGCATTGACTGTGGCACCAATGAGGATAATGTGTACACAAATCCTTCGGGGAGAGCATATTTTCCTAGTTGTGGAGGCCCAACCAGTTTGTGTGGTTGGAGGCTTCACACAGATCCTTCGGCGAGAGCATGCCTCCAGGACAGCTAGAGGACCAACCTAGTGTGTTGGACGTCTATTACTCCAGTGAAATAGTATGATACACACGTACTCTAGTGAAATAGTCTAGTATATTGCTACTCCAGTGAAATAGTTTGGTACACAAGTACTCCAGTGAAATAGTTTGGTATATTGCTACTGCAGTGAAATAGTCTGGTACGCATAGTTACTCCAGTGAGATAGTCTGGTACGCTGAGATATTGTTAGTCCAATGAAATAGTTTGGTACACATATTACACTATGTTATCACATTAATTTGTAAAGGGGTGTTTTTCCTACGAAGTTGGCCCCTTGGTGAAAGAAATGAAGAAAAGGGGCAAAAACCCACAAAATCGTGTTATCCTAAGTTTTTGGGCCTGGGCACGATTGTGTTAATCGACACGTAGATCTGTGCACCCAGATATNGTCCTCCACTCCATCTCTTTCTTCTGCCCATCACATCCCCCGCTCTCCCTCCTTGTCTCCCTATGGCAATGAGAGGAAGAAGCGGTAAGGGAGAGCAGTAAGTGGTTATTCTGGGGGGGGTCCGAAAAGTGGTTTCCCCCATTGGGCCCACCGCTATCGTGGCACGTTCTCGTCATTTTGTACCCTCGCCGCTCCAAACTGCTTACCACCACCCCCTCCAGAATAACCACTTACTGCTCTCCCTTACCGCTTCTTCCTCTCATTGCCATCTGTCCTCCACTCCATCTCTTTCTTCTGCCCATCACATCCCCCGCTCTCCCTCCTTGTCTCCCTATGGCACACTTTTCCTCCACCCAACTTCGGGTCACGTCCCCTTATCACTCCCACCTATCATCTCCTGCCAGGTGTTCTACCACTCACCTCCATCTAGGCAGATGGTCCCCATCCCACCAACTGTTGCGGCCTTTCCTCTGCCCCCACATCCTCACCCCGTGCCACTTCACCTCTGATCTGTCCCAGCGCAGTATGCATGTTTTCCGCCACTCGCACTTTCCCGGTCACCTTCCATCTGCCACGTCTGTCCACATGGTCGTCTCTCGTCTTACCTCCATGATTGATCACGCCATCATCCCCGCTAGATGCTCGTTCACATTCGCTAGCTGGATCCCCTTGTAATGGTCCAACAAAGCAGCAGACAACCAAGGGAAAACCGCCACATCCTTTAGATGTAGAGTTGACTTGGAACTCTCTGATCCCGAGGAAGCAGTTATTAAAACAAGTGATGGTGGTTGAACATCGTTTCCACCATAAATGGAAAGCCCAGGAAAGGACCGTTAGTTAGTCCACTCATCCGCAGGCCCGTTCTGAAGCACGATTGTGTTTGGCAGAGTTCTCGTCTGACCAGAGACTGCACGCACAGTCTGCTAGGCGGCATGCAGACGTAACGCCTTCAATGTGATGACTCGAACTCGCTGCTGCGATTTTGTTCTGAGTATATAGGAGTCATTCTCATATTTTGTTAGTGTCTATGGTAGAGCTACGCTTCCGCTTGTAAAATTTTGATGAGGCCTCTGGTTCTCTAGATGTGTATAATGACTCGAGACTTCTTGTTTAATGGCAGACATTTCTTCTCCATTTCTTTTGCTTATGATTCTAAAAGCTAGGGCATGGATGACCCAATCGAGTTGTTGTGATTATGATGTAATGTAGGTTTGATTGTAGTGTTGTCGCAACGTTTTTAGTTTCTTAAAGTTTTCAGAGCTAAGAGGATATTATATCTGAAACTTTTCCTCTGTAGACTGCTAGAAGACTGGATGTCCATAACAGGCCTTCACTATTTCTCCTCATTTTCTTCCACCTACTCACCATTATGCAAGCTTATTGACTAAAGTTATATCAAGACCTCACTTGTATATGCACACCAACCAAGCTTTCTGAGTTAAAGCGATATAATCTTGAGACTGCATCCATTAGACCACCCTTTAAAATTATTCACTGTGACATAAAAACTGATGGGTACTGGGCTTACCTCTGTAGTAATCCAGAGGTGACTTCTAGTGCTAACATTTCTGGCACTGTTGTCGTGGATGAAGTTGAAGATTTTCCCTGGGATTGAATGACAAAGTTTATTGGTTCTGAAGGTGCATCAAAACCGAGTACATCAAGATTGCAACTATGCACCTGGCGACTCCACTGTGGTGACTCCATTGATGCAGATCTATTGGCGACTCCACTGTTTCAGCTGTGGCTTCCAGAGGCAAACACACAAGGTCTACCCCACAACTGCCTTTGGCAACACCTGAAGCTAACCCAGAGAAAATTATTAGAAAGGGAAAGGCCCCTCGAGAAGGAGCTTCTGCTGCTGAACCAGGTATTTATGATGATTTTCATGGTCCTTCTTTAGAAACTCTAATTTTTGCTTCTCATTCCCCTGTTATACCTTCTGTTGGAGTTTCCCGAACTTTAAATTTTGGGAGTGTTCATGTTGAGTTTTCCCCTGGTTTGGGATCAAAGGGAGAAATCCTTGTCACTCCTTTCTCCCCTGAAGTTGTACCATGGTCTAGACCCAGGACCTCAGAAGATTTTCCAACCCTGGGCTTTACCACCCCTCCTCATGTTATTGCTCCTACTATAGAAAGGGAAACCTTTGTTCTCTCAAATCCTGTGGCCTTTTCTCCAATTTCTCTGTTGTTTCCCTTTCCTCCTGGAAGCTCAGTTCCAATCTCCCCTATTCGAACCCCATCTCCTCCTAATTCTCCTCCACTGATCATCCCTATGGCAGGTGCTAATCCTCCTAGAAATAGAATGGACGATATAGTAGCTGCTAGATACGCCCCTCTCATCTTACCTCAACCTCTTAATTCTCTACCAGCTGGTGGCTACCTTAAGCAGCTGCCTAAGTTCACTGGGGAGGGAGATATTACTGTAGAGGAGCACCTTGTGGCTTTCTATAGCTATGCTGATAACTATATCATAGTAGATGAAGATGTATGGATGAGAGTTTTTGTCCACAGTCTTGATGGAGAAGCTAGAAAATGGTTCAGAGCCCTGACCCCTAGATCCATCGATGAGATTGAAGCTTTAGATGATATCTTCTTGAGAAAGTGGGGTCATAAAAAGGACTTCATGTACTATATCACCAAGTTCGGGTCCTTAAAGAGAAAAGAGGGAGAGTATGTCTCTGACTTCTCCAAAAGATTCAACAAAATGTACAATAAGATCCCTGCCGAGATAAAGCCTACATAAGCCTCTGCTAAAATTACCTATGCTAGTACTTTTGACCTTGATTGCTACCTCTTGTTAAGAGAGAGAAGAGATACCTCCTTAGTTCATATGCAAGATGCAACCCTGGAAGTAGAGTCTAACATAATGACAGTTGACTGACTCAGAAATAAGGCCGGCGGGGACACAGGAAGGGGAAGATTTGAAGCCTCAACCTCCAGTTTTTCTGCTCCCCCTCCTCAAATGGAAGAAGTAACCAAGCTGCTAAAATCACTTTCAGCCAGAATGAAAAGGTTGGAATTGGAGGGCAAGCAGACATACATTAATCATCAAAATATGGATAACAGAGGCAACTTCAGGAGGCCGAATAACAATGCTCCTCAGATTATGCAGAGGGAGCCTCGGAATAGAGACAGGGATGATCAGAAATTCCAAACCCCTCTTTAGAATAACCTTGTCACAGATAATTGTGGAGAGAAAGAGGACATTGACCCTGAAATTCACTGTCTGGAAGATTCATCCCCTTATCCTCACTTAACTCGGTCAACATACGAGGAGTCTCTCATGGACATTCAATTAAATGAATTGAGTAAGGGGGATAAGACCGACGACAACCCAAATAGATACAACCTTAGGTCCAAGAATAAAGGAGCAAAACCTGATGTTCCTGAGCAACCAACTAGGGCAGAAAAACTTGCCAATGATGTAGAAAGCAACATCAAGGAGAGAAAAGCTTAGAATTCCCCACCAGTGGCCAAAAGTTCTATCCCAGAGGTAAAATAAATTCTGAAGCCCCCCTCCTATTTTAACTTTGAGCATGAAATTCAGAAGATTAGGATCCCAGTCCCCCTTTCAGAACTGGTCAAGCATGAAGACTCTAAAAAATCCTTGTCTAAGCTTTTGCTGCCTGAACCTCTACTTCTCCCCCCAGACTCCATCAATTTGCAAGATGAGAAGCCAACAATCATCCTAGGTCCTATGGTAGAAGATAGAGATGATTCATCCCCCCCCTTTCTACACTTCCTTGAACATACATGATAAGGTGTTGCATAACTGTTTGATGGATTCAGGGGCCTCTCATAATCTCATCCCCAAAACTATCATGGAAGAACTAGGACTAGAAATCACAAAAGAGTACCACGACTTGTATTCTTTTGATTCAAGGAGAATGCAATGCCTTGGGGTCATCAAAGATCTAGTTTTCACCTTGTTCCAATTGCCCATGAAAAATATGGTCATGGACATCGTGGTGGCTGATGTCCCTCCCAATTTGGACATGCTATTGTCACGATCTTGGATCAGATGACTTGGGGG
>JASDQU011403171.1:45951-66484 GCA_032191745.1 Picea mariana
AAAGGAGGAATGAGTGTCACAGGAAAGAAAACTAGTTCCAAGTGCATGGAACATACTGATGCTTAGTGAAAGGAGATGTGTGCAGGATAAGGACACTCGAGAAAATTCCTCCATGGGTCAAGGTGTTAGATCGCAAGGGAAAAGAGTGCTACAAGGCTTTCATTTAAGGAATGCTTCGAAGTTTCATTTAATAGCAACATGAAGCTAGCATTAGGCCAAAGATACAAGGATGATACATGCGGTGTGATTAAATATGACACAACATGATTCCTTCCATGTGAAGTTTTACAAGCCCAGAGAAGGTAAGCTTGGTGATGTTTCACATTTAGAGAGTTTGAAAAATACTAAAAGATGACTCCAAAGTGTTCCTTTTTCATAGTTAGTCTAGTCGGTTCGAAAAAGGGTCAAACTTTTACTAAAAAAATGTCTCTTCAAAACCATTTTAACGAGTGTGATAGAGACAAGATCGCTCAGCTATCTTTTTAATTTTAAGGAGTCTAAAAAGAGATTAAATATGGGATGACAACCTTTTTCTAAGTTTTATCTCCTTAGCTCGAAAAAGTATAAAATATTACTTAGGAGAACTCTCCTGGAGAGGCAGGTCTCTTGAGGCATATCTTTTTCCTGGATAATCTATTGGAAATAAAAAGGGTTAAACTTATGCCAAATAGATGTTCTTTCTGGACCAATTAACAAGTGTGAAAGGAATAAGGTCACTCGACGATCTTTTCATATTTAGGGAGTCTGAAAAGAGCTTAAATATGGACTCCAAGGGGGTTCCTTTTTCATAAGAGATCTCCAAGGCCCGAAAAAGAGATAAAACAAAACCAAGAAGAATGTCCATTTTTCAAAAATTTAGTCCCTCAGGCCCGAAAAAGGGTTAAACTTATGCTTGTGAATACTCTCCTAGCGAACCAAATCTCCTAGGGCATACCTTTATTTGTAAATTAACTTTCCAGACCGAAAAATGGGTAAAATACCGCCAGACAGATGTGCCTTCAAATTTGAGTTTGGTGGGCGTGAAGGGGAACAAGTTCACTCGACAATATTTTCAATTTTAGAGAGTATGAAAAGGGCTTAAAGAAGACTCCATGGGGGCTTGTTTTCTCAAGTAATCCAGATGAGATCAAAAAGAATAAATAATCTCTCGTTGGATGTTTCTTTGAAAATTTAAACAAGCCTGAAAGACAAAAAACTACGCTCATGGGGAGTCCCTCGAGTAAGAGCCATAAAAGATGAAGAGGAATGAGGCTTCAAAATGAAGTCACGGGGGGACTAAAAGGACTCCCAAGCCTATGGAGAAAACTCACAGTATGGATACCAAAATATAGTAAAGGATCTACCTAGGGAATCCATGTAGAGGAAGGCTTTACCACCTAATTACGACACTTCTAAAGAAACAAAGAAGGTTCTATGTCACACTTCGGTGGGATAGAACCTATGGAAAAGTGGAAAATTCAACAATATGCATAATGCAAGGTGGTGAAAACCTAAATTATATGCAAATGTTGAAAAACGACTTCCACCATGGGATGATATAAGTGTAAACCATCTCAAGAAAACATTGAACTGAAAGAACAAGTCCATTAGAATGACCCAAAGATCTCTCAAAAGGGAACTCAAATAGCTAACAAGCCAAGAAAAGGGAAAAAGGGGACCAAATTAGGGGAAAAAGGGCCAAAATCATCTATAAAAAGAGGTGGGAAGCTCATTTTAGCCATTGAAATTTGGAAAATAACCAAAAAGGTGAAAAACCCTCTTCCTAAAAACATGAATTCAAGGAGCTACGATGGATGAAAGATCCTCACACTTGGACCAAGTAAGTACAAACCACCTTTCTTTTCATTTGCAATCATCGATTTTTCTTAAATAATGGTTTGGAAGGTGCACGCCCCTGTAAAAGGGTTGGGCCTACATGTACACGGGTTGTCCACACCCAACCCGCATATGTATGCAGGAAAAGTAACACTTATCCCATGTACATACACGACTGTCTTAAAAACAACCTGCGTACACTTCTTTTGATGGTAAAAATAAATGAAAGAAGGGCTAATCCTCTCCAAGCTTTGTGCAACAGGATGTATGTCCATTGGTGGGGAAGGGAACATAAGGAATTAGATTTCTTTGTGGAGGAGGATCCTAGGGCTACCATGCTGAAACAACATGGTATGTGGAATTTATTCCAGTGTCTATTCACAAGGGCACAACCTAGAATGTTAAACCATTTGATAGAGTATTGGCATCCACATGTAGAGACATTCATGTTGGAAGGTCAGTCATTGACTTCGAAGATGAAGGACATATAACTTTTGACCGACCTCTCCAGGAGGGGGGAACCGGTCAACTTGAGGACCTTTCCTCCAGAGACATACAACATAGAGGACTATATTGGTATGTACTTCGAGGCAGGAACTGAGAAAGTAGGATCTCAAGTGTCGATACACAAGATTACTAGCCTCAGTCTCCGGATAGTGTTATTCACAATTGGGAGGATCACAATATCCACACCATTTCACCAGGCCTCCCGTGCACAGATGCATTGTTCTGTTCAAAGCTTGGACGCCACTATTTTTGATTGGAGAACTACCATGCTTACATGCATGAAGAAACAACTCACTGACTATCATAGTAGGATGAACAAGAACTTTGGGTTCGAGACTGTATTGTGCACTTTCTTCTTTGAGAGATTCACTAGCCTTAGCCCAAGGGAGACAATACGAGGCCATATTTCCTCCTTTTCAGCATTGTGTAGGTGGGAAAATTTATTGCCTAGATATGGTGCAGGGAGGATCTAAGAGGCCTTTGATGAAAAATTGTTTGATTGGTGGGCCTGTTAGATTCTAGTGTGTTATCACATAAACTTGTCAAAACCTTAAAGGTTTGTGGTTTCTGCTTAGGTATGTGATTTTGCTTGTTTCCCCTCTTTTTGCAGACTTGACTATAATATTTTCGCTCGGCTTGTAGTTTTCCTCCTATTTTCCTTCGTCCGTTTGATCGACCTGTTTTTACTTGTTGTCTTTCCTAAGGGGTTTTGGCCCTGAGATTTTATATTTTCCCTAAAGAAAACCACTTCTCTCTATGCTTCCGTCACTGATCCTTTTTTTTCCGAGCCCTCAGCCAGTGATTCAAGTAAACTACACAGGCCACAGTCGTGAGCACCAAGCACAACACTTAGAGAGGCCTAATGTGGTCTCAGTTCAAGCGATCGAGAAGGATCATTTTTCGATGGTGGAGATCCATCAGGAAGATCAGATCGATGGCTATCAGGTGGTCGAGATCATACAATTGTGAGGAGTATAGCGTCAGAGGTCCGAAATTGCAAGGTCCATCCTATCTGTTTGTGCTGCGAGGGACAGGTGGTGCATGATCATTTTTTCATGGTTTTGCGAGATGGAGTAGTGAAGGAGCGGAGTCATCAGAACTCCCGAAATGTGAAATCACAAAAAGATCATAGTTGTTTATCAAAGGCGAGAGCTGGACCATTGGATCATCGTTTTTCAATTTCGTGAGTCAGGAAAGTAAGAGGGAAGAGTTTGGAAGACTCGCAAAGTGTGATGTCTGGAAATTCTGATGTCGTCTGGGTTGTCCGATCAAAGGGGATGCATGGCACCCGATCTGAGCGTCGTGATTTTGCGACTCGGAGGTCTGAGCATAGAACGCAACATGGGTTTGTGAAACGCAAAATCATGATGTGCCCAAGAATTAGGCTCACGGTCACTGCCCAAGGTCATATGGAAGCGGGGATAAAATAAAGGTAAGTGCCCATTCAAGTGACGAGTGGCTAAAGTTGTTCAAGGAAATGATCATGGCTGTCAGATTCAAAGTAGGTTTGACCGTTGATCCAGAAGGGTCGTTTCACAATTTCAAGCATTGGAACATTGGGAATCAAGGGGAGTGAGCACTCCCGAAATATGAAATAATGAGATTGCATATGGGGTAAGTGGTCACATCCCATGGTCACGTGGGACAAAGGAAAGGAGCTACGCAAAATATCCAGCCACCCGAGTTGGTTATAGAGAAAAATATGCATGACCTCAGGGCACCAAAATTGACTTGAAGGAGTCGTGAGATTTCTTGGAGAATTCATGGGTGTCAGGACTTGTCCTGATCCCCATAAAAGTAGTTAATGAAAATGGAGAAGGTGGTTGAAACCTTGTTTCACCACATAAATGGAAGCATCGAAAATCTGGCCGTGGAGGGAAAACTGTCAGCTGAAAGTTCCCCTGTCAATGGATTTTCTTGTGAAGCCCATACTGATCTAATCTTGCGTCTGACAAAAGGAATGCAAGTGCAACTTCACAGAAGAAGATGCAAACACATAAATTGAATGCAGTGACCAGAACACGCTTCTATAGGGGAGTAATTTTCTTTGAGTATATATACTCAATTTTTAATTTTGTAATGGTCAATGGTAGAACAAAGCTCCCGATTTGTAAAGTTTTAATGAACACTCTGGTTCTCTGGTTCTGCTTTGTAATCTGAGATTTCTTGTTTAATGAAAGTCAACTTTCTTACTCCCTCTTGTTTCCCTTTGATGTTGAAAGAGTTCATTATTGACTGATTCACTTGAATTATTGTGACTGCATTATGATGAAAGTTTGATTATAGTGTTATTATAATTCCTTTCAGTTTCTTTGAGATTTAAATTCAAGAAGTTCCTATGTTCAAATATTTCCTCTTTGGGATGCTGGAAGACCTGATGTTTGCAACAGACCTCTACATTTTTCTTACCAAAGTCTTCCTCCTACTCACCTTTACTACAACCTATTGAGTGAAGTTGAACCAAGACCTCACCTGCCTGTGCATATTAGTCTAGTTTTTTGAGTTAAGATGATATTTTCTTGAGATTGCGCCCATTTGACCTTTTTATAACCAACCTATGACATAAAATACTGATGGGTATCAATCTTACCTCTGCAGCAATCCAAAGGTGACTTTCGATGCTAACATTTTTGGTGTCGTTGCCGGGGACAAAATTGAATATTTTCCCTGGGATTGAACGACAAAGATTACTAGTTCTGAAGGTGCAACATAACTTAGTACATCAAATATTGAAACTGTGCACTTGGTGACTCCACTGTGGTGACTCCATTGATGTGAATCCACTAGCGACTCCACTGTTTTAGTTGTGTCTTCTAGAGGCAGACACACAAGGTCTACTCCACAACTTCCTTTAGCAACACCTGACGCTGACCTAGAGAAAATTTTCAGAAAGGGAAAGGCCCTTCAAGAAGGTACTTCTTCTGCTGAACCAAGTATTTTTTATAATTTTCACTTTCATCCTTTAGAAACTCCAATATTTGTGTCTCTTTCTCTTACTATACCGTCTGTTGGAGTTTCCCGAAGTTTAAATTTTGGGAGTGTTCTTGTTGATTTTTCCCCTCCTGGTCTAGATTTGGAGGGAGAAATCCTTATTACTTCTCTCTCCCTGAAGTTGTACCTTGGTCTAGATCCCAGACCTTGGAATATTTTCCCACTCTAGTATTTATTAATCCTCCTCCTATTAGAGTTACTGATTTTGTGGGAAGGGAATCCTCTTTTCCCCCAAGCCCTGAATCCTTTTCTCCAAATCCCTTGTTGTTTCCCTTTCCTCTCGGAAGCTCGGTTCCAGTCTCCCGTGTTCAAACTCCTTCCCCTCCTAGTTTTCCTCTACCTATCATTCCTATGGAAGTTTCCAATCCTCCTAGGAACATAATGGATGCCATAGTGGTTGTAAGATATGCCTCTCTAGTCTTACCTCAACCAATGAATGCTCTCCCTGCTAGAGACTACCTAAAGTATATGCCTAAATTTACTGGAGAGGAAGACATAATTGTTGAAGAGCATCTTTCGGCCTTCTACAGTTATGCAGACAATTTGAATATTGAAGATGAGGACGTCTGGATGAGAGTCTTTGTCCAGAGCCTTGATGGTGAGTTTAGAAAATGGTTTAGAGGATTGACACCTGGATCCATTGCTGGTATTGAGGCTTTGGATGATGTTTTATTGAGAAAATGGGGGGATAAAAAGGACTTTATGTATTATATCACAGATTTTGGTTCCCTAAAGAGGAAAGAAGGAGAATTTGTCTCTGACTTCTCCAAAAGATTCAACAATATGTACAATAATATCCCTGCTGAGATAAATCCCAAAGAAGCCTCTGCCAAAATCACTCATGCTAGTTCTTTTGACCCCGATTTATGCTTCTTGTTGAGAGAAAGAAGAGCTACTTCCTTGGCTCATATGCAAGATGTAGACCTAGAAGTAGAATCCAATGTATTGGCAGTTGACAAACTTAGGAATAAAGACAACAGACAGAGAGGGAGAGCTGAGGCCTCAACCTCTGGTTCTTCTGCATCTCACCCTCAAGTAGATGAATTGAACAAGATGGTGAAGTCCTTGTCTACAGAAATGGAGAAGATGAATTTTGAAGGGAAGCAAGGTTATAAGAATGTCCAAAATGTTGATAATAGAGCCAACTTCAGAAGACCCAACAATGCCCCTCAAATACTCCCGAGAGATCCCAGAAACAAAGAGAGGGATGATCATAACATCAAAAGCCCCCTCCAAAATAACCTTGTTGTTGATGAAGAGAGGGAGGAAGAAGAGCTTGGTCCTAAAATCCATTGTCTTGGAGACACCTCCCCATTTCCCCATTTGACTCAATCTTAATATGAGGAATCCCTCATGAATATTCAAATAAATGAGATAAGTAAGAGTGAGAAGGCCAATAACATTCCCAATAAGTACAATTTCAAGTCTAAGAAGAAAGAAGGGAAGTCTAATGCCCTTGATTAGCCTTCAAGACTAGAAAATCCTACTAAAGATGCAACAAACAACAACAAAGAAAAAAAAACTTAGAACCCTTCACCGATACCCAAAGACTATGTCCCAGAAGTGAGAGAAGCTATGAAGCCCCTTTCCTCCTTCAGCTTTGAGCATGAAATTCAGAAGATTAGGATCCCGGTACCCCTTTCAGAACTAGTCAAGCCTAAAGACTTTAAGAGATCCCTATATAAGCTATTGTTGCCTGAACCTTTGTATCATCCCTGATACTCAATCAATTTGCAAGATGAGAAATCAACAGTCATCTTAGGTCCCATGGTAGAATATAGAGATGATTCATCCCCTCCCTTCTACACATCACTGGACATACATGACAAGGTACTTCCTAATTGTCTGATGGATTCAAGGGCCTCTCATAATCTCATGCCCAAAAATGTCATGGAAGAACTAGGACTGGAAGTCACCAAAGCATACCATGACTTGTATTATTTTGATTCAAGGAGGGTGTGCAATGTATTAGGGTCATCAAAGACCTGGTTGTGACCTTGTTTCAACTACCCATGAAAAGTGTGGTCATGGATATCATGGTGGTTGATGTTCCCCCCAAGTTTGGCATGCTATTGTCAATATCTTGTATTAAAAGACTTGGGGGAACCTTGCAAATGGATCTCACATATGCTACCATTCCAGTGTTCAGAGGGGAGCATAGGAGACTGTACAAAGAAGCTCAATTGACATACATTATTAGTGATGAGGCAAACCCCACCAATCATCTTATCTTCACACTCAACATTGATTTGGGATCTAGTTTGTTACAACTCACTGATACTCCTAAAACTCCTCTTGAAATCATAAAGCAACCCATTTATTTTCATGAAATACGTCCTGCAACTGCTTCTCTGTGGAAGATGTTCTTCGATGGAGCCTCTTCTAGGGAAGGTGTTGGTGCCAGAGTGGTTTTTGTGTCACCTTGTCAAGAGGCCATATCTTTGTCCTATAAACTAGAATTTGAGGCTACCAACAATGTAGCAGAGTATGAGGATCTTGTTTTGGGTTTAAGGGCTGCGAAAGACATGGGAATTGAAGAGATAACATTATTTGGAGATGCTTAACTAATTGTTCATCATGTCAAAAATTCTTATCAAGCCAAAAACCCTAGACTAAAGACTTACATGAATGAGGTGTGGGACCTAATTGACAATTTCTTCTCATACTTCAACATTTCATTTATTCCAAGAGAGGAAAATACTATGGCTGATTCTTTGGCCATCTCAGCGAGCCAGTTCAGGATCCCACTGCCACCAAAGCTTAGGTATGATGTTGAGATTAGATATAGGCCTTATGTACCTGAAAATATCAAGCACTGGAAGGTCTTCGAGTATGATATTGAAATCAGAATATTTCTTGAGTCGGTTGATGAGTTCTCTACATTACATATTGATCAGGATCATGACGTCGAAGGTGACCCTCCCCCCGAAGTATTTATGAATAAAATTTCTAATCACCATATTGTTCAGCTGCCTAACAACCACATTCCAAAGGGACTAGTTCCTTTAGAAATATTGTTCGATGGGAACGATTTGACAGTAAAGGGAAAAGTCTCAAATGATGATGTTGATGTGGCTGAGTGCAATATTGGCACAGAGAAGGATCCGAAATTCATCAAGCTATTAAACAACCTATCAAGGGAGAAGAGGAACGAGTATGCTGAGTTATTTAAAGAATTTGCTGATGTGTTTGCTTGGACCTATATAGACCTCAAAACATATGACACCAGTGTCATCGAGCATAAGATCCCATTGAAAGAGGAGGCCAAACCATTTAGGTAGAAATTAAGGAAAATAAATCCTATGTTGCTTCCTATTATGGAAAAGGAGGTAAAGAAGTTGTTGGACGCCCAAATTATTGTCCCTTTGAGATATTTTGAATGGGTGGCCAACCTAGTCCTGGTGAGGAAAAAGAGTGGAGAGATCAGACTCTATGTCGATTTCATAAATTTGAACAAAATCTCAAAGAAGGACAATTACCCGCTGCCAAAGATGGAACACATATTGCAGAAGGTGACTGGTGCATCTAGGATTTCCATGATCGATGGCTTTTCTAGCTACAATCAGATCTCTGTCCTGCCTGAAGACCAATAAAATACAACTTTCACCACTCCTTTGGGCACATTCATGTATGCCAAAATTCCCTTTGGATTGATGAACACAGGAGAAACCTTCCAACGAGCCATGGACATCGCCTTCATTGGAGAAAGGGACAAATTTGTGGTAATCTATCTGGATAACATAACCGTCTTTTCCAGATATGATAAAGAATATTGCTATCATCTAAGGAAAGTCTTCTTGAAATGCAGAAGGTTTGGTCTCTCCTTAAACCCCAAGAAATCATTGTTTTCCATGAAGGAACAGAAATTACTAGGACACATAGTATCAGCTGAGGGAGTCATGATTGATCCCAATAGGGTGGAAGCTATTCAAACCTTGTCATTTCCTAGATCCAAGAAGGAAGTTCAGTCATTCTTGGGAAAAATTAATTTTTCTGAGAGGTTTGTTTCCAATTTTTCTGAATTGGTGAAGCATATCACAACCATGCTCAAGAAGGGGAATGAAGTAAAATGAAAGGTCGAGCCCAGAGAATCCTTCAACCAAATTAAAGGGGAATTGATTGAAGCACCTTTGCTAGTCAGTCATGATTATTCCAAGGATTTATTGGTATTTTCCTTTTCCTCATTTGATACAGTGGCAACTGTTTTATTGCAGAATAACGCTGAAGGGCTGGAACAACCCATTTCTTTTTTTAGCAGAGCATTGAGGGATGTAGAGATCAGATATGATATCATGGAGAAGCATGCCTATGCCTTGGTTAAAGCTCTCAAAGCTTTCAAAATCTATGTGTTACATTCGAAGATCATCACATATGTTCCTTCATCTTCTGTGAAGGACATTCTCATCCAACCTGACATAAACGGGAATAGGAGCAAGTGGATTGCCAAAATTATTGAGTTTGAGCTAGAAATAAAACCCACCAAACTAGTTAAAGGCCAGGGTTTAATCAAATTGTTGGCTGAATCTAATTGTAAATCTTTGGGGGTTAACTTCATCAACACTTTCTCATAATATTAGCAAGCTGAGTTGGCTGACAAAGGTTCTAGGGACATCCCTCAATTGGTAGAATGCACCTGGTATAGAGACATTATATATTTTCTGTAGGAGTTGCGACCTCCAAATGGTATGGGAAAAAGCAAGGAAAGAGATTTAAATCTCAAAGCAACTAGGTATTGCCTTATTGCCAGGTCTTATATTGGAAGGACCCTATAGGAGTGTTCTTGAGATGTTTAGACCCACAAGAGGCCCAAAAGATCATGTTGGATTTCCATAGCAGCCTATGTGGGGGACATCACTTCTGGAAAACCACTGCCTAAAAAATTCTAAAGGTTGGGTACTACTAGCCCACTCTATTCATTGACGTCTGTACAATAATCAGGGCCTGTATCAAATGTTATAAATTCTCTAGGAAGAAACAACTCAAGTCTCTACCATTGAAGCCGGTACTAGCTCCAGGACCCTTTCAGCAATGAGGCCTTGACTTTATTGGGGAAATTCATCTTGCTTCAAGTGGTCAACACAAATGGATTTTAACTGCAACAGGTTATTTCACCAAGTGGATAGAAGCTATCCCCACAAGGATCACTTCTCACAAAGTAATCATTGGTTTTCTTGAAGATATTATGGCAAGGTTTGGTTGTCCAAACAATATTATTACTGATAATGTTGCATCCTTCAAGGATGAACCACTGATCAAGTTTTGTGAGAAGTTTGGAATTGCACTAATGCACTCTACCCCCTACTATCCCCAAGGCAATGGATTGGTATAATCCTCTAACAAAGGCATGATAAATATCATCAAAATACTATTGGAGGACAACAAGAAATCCTGGGACTCAAAGCTCGAATTTTCTCTATGGGATGATAGAGTAACAACAAAGAGGTCCCTAGGCACCTCTCCTTTCCAACTTGTATATGGAACTGAAGCAGTTTCTCCTTCTCAGCTTGCCCTGCCTGTAGTGAAATTCTTCCAAGACTGCTAAGGAGAACCTCATGACATGGCAGGAGGATACATCAACTGGTAGAAGTCCAACAGACTAGAGAGCAAGTATTGGGTAGAGAGCATGACCATGAACAAAAAATCAAGAAAGCCTTTGACAAGAAGAGCAGTAAAGAGGATTTCCAGTTGGGAGATCTAGTACTCAAATGGGATGCACCCAGACAGGACAATGGAAATCATGGAAAATTTGAATGCCTTTGGATCGGCCCCTTCAAAATTGCTGAGGTAGAACAAAATAATACCTATAGGTTGAGAAATTTGGAGGGTGATGAACTTTTTAGTGGCCCTATAAATGGTCATTTCTTGAATTTTTTTTTTGTTTAAAGCCACAATCAATGTTCCACCATTGTAAAAACTGTTCATGTTTTATGTTTCTTTTGATTTGTTTTAAATCCAAAACTCCACAACCCAACACTAAGGCACTGAAGCTGTGAAAAGAGTTCCTAGAGCTTCACAGGGAGGACTCTATCCCCCATGGAGCCTAATGTTATCACATAAACTTGTCAAAACCTTAAGGGTTTGTGGTTTCTACTTAAGTCCATAATTTTTCTTGTTTCCCCTCTTTTTGCAGACCTGACCATAAGATTTTCTCTTAGCTTGTAGTTTTCCTCCTGTTTCCCTTCATCCGTTTGATCGACCTATTTTTTCTTGTCAGTTTTCCTAAGGTGTGTCGGCCCTGAGTTTTTCTGTTTCCCTTAAAGATGACCACTTCTCTTTGTGCTTCCATCACCGATCCTTTGTTTTTTAAGCCCTCAGCCAGTCATTCAAGTAAAATACACAAGCCACAGTCGTGAGCACCAAGCGCAACACTTAGAGAGGCCTAATGTGGTCTCAGTTCAAGCGAGTGAGAAGGATCAATTTTCAATGGTGGATATCCATCAGGAAGATCAAATCGACAACTATCGAGTGGTCGAGATCATACAGTGTGCGGAGTATAGCGTCAGAGGTCTAAAATCACAAGGTCCATCCTAGCCATTGGTGCTGCAAGGGACACGTGGTGTGCGATCAATGTTTCTTGGTTTCACGAGATGGAGCAGTGAAGGATTAGAGTCATCATAACTCCCGAAATGAGAAATCGTGAAAAGATTGTAGTCATTGATCAAAGGAGAGGGATGGACCGTTGGATCATCTTTTCGTGATTTCATGAGTTGGGAAAGTAAGAGGGAGGATTCTGGAAGACTCACGAAGTGCGATGTCCCAAAATGCTGATGTCATCTGGGTCATCTGATTAAAGGGGACATGTGGCACCCGATCCAAGCATCGTGATTTCTAGACTCGGAGGTCTGAGCATAGAATGCAGCACGAGTTCGTGAAACGCAAAATCGTGACACGCTTGGGAATTAGGCTCGCATTCATTTCCGAAGGTCATATGGAAGTGGGGATAAAAGAAAGGTAAGCACCCATTCAAGCGGTGGGTGGCTAAAGTTGTTCAAGGAAATGATCATGGTTGTCGAATTCAAAGTAGGTCCGATCATTGATCCAGAAGGGTCATTTCATGATTTCAAGCACTAGAACATTGGGAATCAAGGGGAGTGAGAAATACCGAAATGAGAAATCCCAAGATTGCATATGGGGTAAGCGGTCATATCCTGCGGTCATGTGGGACAAAGGAAAGGGGATACGCAAAAGATACAACCACCCGAGTTGGTTACAAAGAAAAATCTGCATGACCTCGAGGCACTGGAATTGACTCGAAGGAGTCATGATCTCTCTTGGAGCATTCATGGGTGTTAGGCCTTGTCCTGATCCCCATAAAAGTAGTTAATGAAAACGGGGAAGGTGGTTGAAACCTAGTTTCACCACATAAATGGAAGCATGGAAAATCTAGTCGTGGAGGGTAGCCGTCAGCCAAAAGTTCCCCTATCAATGGATTTTCTTGTGAAGCCCATATCGATCTGATCTTGCATATGACAAAGGAATTCAAGTGCAACCTTACAGAAGAATATGCAGACACCAAACCTCGAATGTAGTGAACATAACACACTTTTGTAGGGGAGAAAGTTTCTTTGTATATATATACTCAGTTTTTATATTTTGTAATGGTCGATGGTAGAGCAAAGCTCCCAATTTGTAAAGTTTTAATGAACACTCTAGTTCTCTGGTTATGATTTGTAATCTAAGATTTCTTGTTTAATGAAAGTCATCTTTATTACTCCCTCTTGTTTCCCTCTGATGCTGAAAGAGTTTATGATTGACTAATTCACTTGAATTATTGTGACTGGATTATGATAAAAGTTTGATTATAGTGTTGTTATAATTCCTTTCATTTTCTTTGATATTTAAATTCAAGAAGTTCTTGTGTTCAAATCTTTCCTCTTTGGGTTGTTGGAAGACCTAATGTCTGTAGCAAACCTATACATTTTTCTCACCAAAGTCTTCCTCCTACTCACCTTTACTACAACCTACTGACTGAAGTTGAACCAAGACCTCACCTTCTTGTGCATATCAGTCCAATTTTTTGAGTTAAGATGATATTTTCTTGAGATTGCACCCATTTGACCTTTTTATAACCAAACTGTGACATAAAATACTGATGGATATCAGGCTTACCTTTGCAGCAATCCAGAGGTGACTTCCGGTGCTAACAAAATAATAAAAGACTACCCATATGCAGGGAGTAATTTCATGAGGGATCCTGATATTCCCATGCCCCCTGATGAAGAGCCTAGAGAGATAGGTAAACATGATTTTAAATTTATTTAATTTTTTAAGTTTTTTAAATATTATCCTTTTTATGTAATGTCAAAGTACCGACTCAAAGATCTGTTATATAAATATGTGGGACTAGTGCGACTGGATGACTTCGCCAGGACCAGACGCCATCCTCGATCAGAGGACAGACTAGTAGGAGTAAAAGGACCAACAATTGTAGGATGATTCCTAGATGGAGAGGTTGAGAGAGTACTATGACCAGTAGAGAGAAACATGATGACTCTCACTCGTGCAATACCAATGGAAAATATAGAGTACCTTCCCCCATCTATGAAACCACATGTAGTAGGGGTGCCCAAGACTTGGGTCCACTTGTTCCAATGTCTTGTGAATGTCGTAGTTCATTACAGTAGGACCAATAGGCCAAGACCATAATTATTTTTGGATCACACATGTGTTGATGACACTTTTTGTACTTTGTATTGAGGGCTTGAGCCCAACGTTGTATACCGGTTCTATTTGAAGCTTTATGGCCCACTTTGTACTCATGGCACTATTTTTGGGATATATTATATATACATATTTTTTCCTTATGGATAAACATTTTGTACAAATGTATTTTACATGTATATGTGTGTGTTTTTACTTTTATGTATGAGAAACATGCCAATCTAATACTTGATTAGCCAATGTATCATTTAGTTGATTAGATATCCTAGGAACATGAATATAAGTAATATAATCAAAAGAGCATTCTAAGAGACATACCCTAAGGAATCATTGGTGAAGGGTGGGATAATAGACATGGTATGTTTCGTTTAGATAAGACACGAACAATTGAGCATTCGGATAAACCTAGAGGTGAGAAAAACCATGTGACAAGGCGTTACGTAGTAACTCTATTACTACACTATAATCGACAACAATTTTGGTTTCTTCGCCTAGAAAAATACCTCCAAAAGAGATCAACTAACCAAAAGGTGTAAAAATCACCCAAGCTGTGGAAGCAAGCCTCCGAGTGTGTCGACTAGCACTGTCCATGAACCCAACATAGACCTCAAATTCACTTTACATCTGTCACAGTGAAAAAAAACACAATAAATACACATCCATAAAACAAAAAAGACAAGACTGTATAAAAACTATACATATATACAAGAAGTCATGCTCAGGCGACTAAACTAAGTGTAATACTTTTTAAGGTATATCCCATTTCTAGGATGCGATAAAGCGTTACCCTCGAAATCAACTAGATGATAAGCACCCTTTTATAATACTTCTTTCACAATGAAAGATCTGAACCACATGGGTTTGAACTTACCATCCCCCAAGGGATCTTTTTCTTGGTCGTAGACTAGGACAAGATCACCTTCGGAAAAAATCTGAGGGCGGAAAGACCGATCATACTAACACTTGACGCATTTTTTGTGAGCCTCGTTAGCCAAGGCTACATCTCAGCACTACTCATCGAGTTGCTCGAGATATAAAATATGTTCTTCAAGCGGTGTAGTGTCAAGCAGTAGTTCCACTACCAAATTAAGATCAGGGATTTGACATTCAATAGGAAAGACTACCTCCAACCTGTAGACAAGTTGGAAAGGAGAAAAATTGGTAGTAGTCTTGACTGAAGTTCGATAAGCCCAAAGTCACGAGTACAACATCAAATGACAATTTGAATTGGCCGAATCAATTGTTCCCTGTAGAATAGTCATGAGAGGCTTATTAACAACCTCTACCTAACCATTCTCCTCTGGGTAGTAAGGTGAAAATTTTTCCTATTTAAACCCTAGTTTTGATGTTAACTTGGACATCATTTTGTTTTGGAAGTGACTGTTGTGATCAGTGAAAATATCTTTTGGAATGTCGAACCTAGATAGAATTTGGTTGAAAATGAAAAGGGAATTTGTCTCCCCATCATTGCTAGTTCTCGGCATAGCTTCGACCCACTTAGTAAAGTAGTCTACTGCTACGATGATATAGTGATTCTCCCTAGCTGAAATTGGGTGAAATGTAGTGAAATCAATCCCCCACTTGGTGAAGGGACTGACGAAAACAATTGGGAACATGGTAGTTGGGTGTGCCCGCATATTCTGAGAGAATATATGGAATGGGTGGCACTTCTTGATCACCTCTACACAATATTTTATTAATGAGGGCCAAAAGTATCTGGCGCGAAGAATATTTTGGGTTGTTGCCAACCCAGATAGGTGACCTCCACATGCTCCTGTGTGACAGCCTCCACATGCTCTTGTGTGATAGCCTCCACATGCTCCTATGTGATAGCCTCCACATGCTTCTATGTGACAGTCATTTAAAAAAATCTATGCTTCTTTGTGAGTGAGACATCGTTAAGAATGAAATCCACTCCTCAACGATATAAAGTGTCATCAAGGATAAGATAGTTTTGTGCTTGGTGGCATATTCATAGATGCTCATCATGAGAAGTAGAAGAAGGGAACTTCAAAGTCTGAAGATACACAAGTATATCTCCATACCAAGGGACTGAAGTGTGATAAGAAAAATATCTCCATTGATCGGTGACTCTTCAAGTGAAATATCACCACTCTTGAGCGGAATTTCCGAGATTAGTTCAACAAAGACCACAAACTTTTTAGATTTTGCCGAAATAAAATCCAAGTCAAATTCTTGTAGAATGATTATTCATCGATTGATTTTCCCACCAATGGCCCATCGTGTTAACACATATTGAAAAGGGTTGATGATGGCTATGACAATGGTCTTGCGAAGTAAAATATAATGACGGAATCGTTGGACAATGTGAACAACTTCCAAAACAAGTTTCTCAACATGTGTGTAGTTGAGGTCCGGTCCAACCAGGCCTCGACTAATATAGTATATAACATGCTCTTTGAGAACGTCATCCTCTTGGAACAAGACCATGCTGATAGTAGACTCTGCGACATCCAAATACAACAAGAAATCCTTGCCATAATATGGAAGATTGAGTAGAGGGGCAGATGTCAGAGCATGTGTCAATGCTTCAAAAGAGAGTTGAGCTACTTCACCCCAACAAAATGGGACCCCTTTTTCAAGAGGTGCATGAACCCATTAGTAATCTCAGCATAGTTAGTGACAAAACGCTGAAGGAAATTGTCTTTCCCTTGTAGAATATGAAGTTGGGGGATTGCACGGGTGAGGCAATTGAACTATTTCCTCAACCTTCAGAGGATCGACCATGGTCCCTCTAGTTGACACGATAAAACCTAACAAGTGTCCTGATGTCACACAAAAACACTTGTTGGTATTCAGGCGAATTCGATAGTAGTGACACCTCTCAAAGATAAGTCGTAAATGGGTGAGATGATTGGATCTCTTATGAGAATGTGATGCCAGATCATCGAGATATGCTTCAACTATGTGTTTGAGGTTGTGGAAAGAAAACGACATGGCCCTCTGAAAAGTAGCTCCAACATTCTGAAGGCCAAAAGGCATTTTTCTATACATGAATGTACCCCAAGGAAAAATAAAATTTGTTTTATATGTTGGTCCTCAGGCTTGATTTGAATTTGATTGTACCCAGAAAAACCACCCATGAAAGAAAATAACTCACAACCCGCACATTCATCGACGATCTGGTCAATAAATGGGGTTGGAAAATTGTCTTTCGAGAAATTGTTGTTCAGGTCACGAAATTTCATACATACACAAATCATACCTTTCTTCTTGTTGATAGGAAAAGGGTTAAATACCCATTCCTTCAATTGCATGGGATAGATGAAACCATCTTTGATGAGTTTCTCTACTTCAACCTTTATCGCCACTTCCTTGCAAGGATTTACTAGAAAAAGATTCTGTCGGGCATGCTTAACATTAGGGTAAGCTGTGATCTCGTGTTCAACAATGCGTGGATCAATGTTTTTCATCTCCTCATAAGGCCATGAAAAGACATCGTGAAATTCTTTAAACAATTCAGTGTAGATATGAATCTCTTCAGGAGAACAATCTGCTTCGACGAAGACATTTTCCACGATGCCAGGGGTTTTGGAGATGTCAATAGGAATCATTTCATCTATACTTTCCATGTTTCCCTCAACATATATTCCATGCATAGCCAGAGGTTTAATAGGACAAGGGGCATCTCCATTCATGGTCGTAATGAACTCTCCTGCCTCTATTATCTTGAGCTCAGGTAAGAAATAAGATCGGTGGTGAAGAACATCCCAAGGTATTTCTGGCCCAGTCATTGCCTCCAAGATCACCTCATAAGAGGGAAAGACTAATTCCAAAGGGTCATAGGTGGTGAGAGAGTCTTGATCCCAAATAGGATTGAGAATAGGATCTATCTTCTATGGGGGAGCCAGATCAGGGTTAGTCGAGTCTTGCTAGACAATACTGCACACAACCTTAGCAACAGATAAGGGCATGGCCATTCCAAGGTTCCCTACCCCTTCCATCGAAGCCAATGGGGAAGGTAAAGTCCACAAATTAATAAAGTAACTTGTTCTAAAAGAGGCAACTTTAAATATTGTAGCCTTCATCTAGTTGGGGACATTCGAAGCAAACCTAACATCATTGGCAGGCGACAGATAATCAAAAGTCCCGATTAAATATGGAAACAATTCGACACCTAAGTTAATGGTAACTGGCTGTGGGTTATCAATCATTAGGACTGTGGATATCCCTGATGAAGGGTTAGGATGAGAAATGAATAACTGATCAACATTTATAATCTGAGCTTCATGAGGAAAAATTAAGACCCAAAAAATGGTGGATACAACCGGTGTCATAACATAGGTCCAATTTCTCCCTAACAAAATATTGTAATCATGAGGTGCATCGACTACTTCTACTTCGACACACACAGTTTTACCCTCCATCTGCACAAGGAAGGAGGGAATTATGCCATGTGGTATGAAATATCGATCGTCAAACATAGTTACCAATGTGGGCGATGGAGACAACTCAAGTTGGTCGATGGCCTTCCAATATTCCAATGACATCACGCAAGTCGAGGCACCCTCATCCAACACTGTACGTAAAATGTTCTGCGTCAACGATTTCATGTCATACACCACTACTATTTGAAAATTGACATGGTGAGGAAGACGAGGTTTATGATCAATAGAGTAAAAAAAAATCATTCTTGAGTTAGTGGTGTCGACCGCTCCCAAGGCGAACAACAACAATTTTCTCTATGAGAGGAAACTCTGGAGGACCTCTAGAGCGGACATTGCACAAGGATTTTGTGCCAGATATGCCACGATGGAGTAATTCTGAGCAACCCTTGTGTTTGGGTTATGAGAAGCCTTTTTGAATGCACCCTTAGGGATGTGAGTCATCGTTTCTCCCATCATCTTCTCAATTTGAAGAGGACTCTGTGGGTTGGAGGGTTATTCTCCATTCTCAATAGATTCTGACATTTTTTAGTTATGATCCTTGGTCTATATATTAGATTCAAATTTCATCATACAAATGTTTGCGGCTCCATTGTTAGTATTGGGCATGGGGTTTCTCTGATTGCCCCATGTGCGCTTGTGGATGAGGAAGCTTGAGCCATATTTTTCCCTTGTGGAAAAGGGTTAGTTAACATGACAAGATGATGTTGTGCCAATAGATTTTGGGTTTCCTCAAGCTGAGGGCATTGGTGAGTCAAGTGGTGGAAAAAGATTCACCTTCCTCTTTTCATTTTTCCACTCACCAACATTATTTGCAACTTTCTTATCCCCCTTACCCTTCTTGTTTTTAGGTTTCCTCTTTCCCTTGGTTTGTTGGTTACCTATGGTATTTTTCGATTGCACACTGTGTACATCAAACGTTTGGGTTACAGAGCCAGCCAAACTAGGAGTTTGGCTGGCCACAATCTATTAAGTCAATAAATGTTGTAACTTATTAGACAACTAATCTGTGGACTTGCTCTTTGATGAGTCTACTATGCCATTGGCATGAAGCTCAAACTTCTGTTTGGTCTTGTCGAACATTGACCCTGATGCATTAGGAAGGATCTCGTATAGCATACTAGACTGAGAGTAAATCAAATCTAGTTGCTAGGCTCTCATGATAGCCTCTTCTTTGGAAAAAACTTCAGACGTCGCGACATCTTTGGATACACAAGGTACTAAGGAATTTAGGAATGAATCAAGATATAATGCGAGAGGGACCTTGAGTTTGATCAAACTCTTTTGTCACCACCATTCTCATATGTGATCTGAGATATGGTCAGCTTTCGTTTTCTTGAAGTTGGCCAGAAACTTAGTGCCGACATCGTATCTTACCGGTAACTGGAAATGGTTTAAGAATACCATCGCCATGTCATTAAAGTAAACAAACTTTGAACTATCGAGCTCAATATACCATTTCACGACAACCCCTATAAGAGTGCGTTGAAACAATCACAACTGAACAAAATCATCCTTTAATGAGTTAGATGGGCACCATAAGTGAAAATTTGTGACATGATCACTTAGATCTTCGCTAGGATTTCCTTAAAACTTATGGATAACCAAGGGAAACTTACTTGGCATGGGGGGCCAACGCAGATCATGACATATTGGGTCATTCAAAAATCTCTAAAATTCTGTCAAATGAAAAATTTCCAAAAAAGGTAGTCTCAGTTCTGGAGAATTCACATGAAAAGAGGGGCCTGGATTTTGGATGGAACTAGGTTTCTAGGAAAGGTTTGAATGCTAGCCATGGTTTTGGTAGAGACCATGGTGGCCCTGTCTAGTAAAAGAGACTTGCATTTGATTTTGCATCATCGGATGATTCCGAAGTGGGATGACATGCCTTTTGCAGGGATTGTTCCCTGTACAGTGTTCCAAGGACCTTGGTTGGGGATGGCCCCATCCTACCCTCCTGACACAGGTACTGAACCAAGCCCAGGGTTCAATTGAGTGTGGGAGGCGTTCCCCTTGATCGACATGTTGGTCAACTGAGAGGGGGGGGGGGTGAATCAATTGTTTTCGTGCTTAAACAATTATGTTTCTTTTAAACTTTTTGTAGAGACTCTAAATGATAATCACAATAATGCAGGGAAATAAACAATGGCACT